>JAVKLF010000100.1:4747344-4757470 GCA_034783495.1 Millerichthys robustus
CATGCATGCAGGACTCATTGCAGTTCTTGTCTTAAAAAAATCTGTTTGTTCATGGTAAGGTGGCAGGACTTAAAACTTGTACTAGGACCAGCCTACGGGAAAGTCGGACCCATTTCAATGTCAGTTTCTGGTATGAGGTCTTTATATATGCAGTCTGTAGGGCACAAGATGAAAAGCTGTGCATTTATAATACAAAAGTGTAGCTACAATGTTTGATCATGTCTAAGTGTGGTTTGCAGTCACTAAAATTTATCAATGCATTGATGCCTGGAGAAACAAACCTGCTTGCAGATTTTGCAATTTGTGCAATGGATGGGCTTTACTGATGCTAAACTGCTTCACACACACAACTGGTGCTGTAATGTCAGTTTTGTCACAAGATGCCACCCACTTCAAACCTATACAGCAAAAGATTTTTTAAAAAGATTTTCTCACATTTATCAGCAAATGTAATATAACAGCTGGGGAATCTGACCCGTTGACTCAATCACACAAAGTTGTTTTTTTCCTGGTCTCACTGGGTATGTGATTAAAAAAACACACAACGAAGAACTTTGTTGATCTCTTTGTGTGGATGAGTTTTTAAATACCCGAGATATTCGTGCAGTTTCACATTGCTAAATTTCACACTCGAGGCACTCGTGAGAAAATCCCCAAGGAAAGAAGTGAGACACCTGGAATGGCAAAGAGAATCTAAGTGGCAATTAAAAATGTAGAAAACAACAGCGAGGAGTGGGGGAGGAAAGAAAAATTAGCGGCATGTGGTGTGGATAGATAGTGAAAGCGTGCCTTCAACTAAAAGCAACTTTATTTGCCGCTCGAATCGCAAAAAGGTGGCAAAATTACAACTTTAAACAAGTCTGTGCAAACTTTCTTGATTAATTTTCTAATTCTTCTGTGCCTGTACCATATTCAGCCAACATTCGCTTGACCCCTAAAGTAGGAACGCATTTTCTCGTTCACATTTTCCATCTACGATAACAGAACACGATCTCTGAGCGCAGGCAGAACAAGAGAGCCGTAGCAAAGGTCAGCTTGTCTGATCAGCATTCTAGATATGAACTCTGGACTATGTCCATGTGGTGTCAACACAAACAGATTCGTTTACATTGTGTGCTCTGGTAGCACAGCGCTGTATCACCTTTCCACTTTCTTGCACAGTTATAACTGCAACATGCATGTGTTTTATCCACTCAGCTATTATAGTGGTAAATAAGGCATTGCATTAATAGAAACAGGATGTTAGAACACTGTTTAAGTAGTTGCATTGATCTGGCCCTCTGTAAACTGGTCCTTCACTTGTCATTCAATCGGTTTATCTGATGAGTTTACCGAGTTATTCTGCACCCCACAAGTGTTAAATCTCTTAAATAACTCAATCAGTCAGGCGTTTATTTGAAACTTTCATGATTCAGTGAGGTTACACAACACAATTTCTGGAAGACAAGACAAAACCAAAAGAAAAAAGAAGAATGGTTGGCATCAAATTTAATGTCTCATCAAGCTTAAATCAGCCGTCAAGGATATTTGACAAAAATATAACAAAGCTAAGCCCCTCAGTCAATGCTGGGAAAATTTGAGATGTCTGGAGGGAGCCATTACAAAGAGGATCTCACATGTCTGGGTGATTTATGTCGGGCTCACTGAATTGTCAACACAAAAACATAACCATCGCTGTGGAAAATTGCCTCTTTACCTCAAAGTTGTTTTCATTAATTACACAACAAAAGGATCAAACATGTTGTAACGTATAATTTAAAGGAAAAATAGAATATCATCACCACATCAGTTATGATACTAATCAATTCATTATTTAAATTCTAAAATAGTCAAAAATGTTAGTGACCCATCTCATCAAACCAAGGAATTAAGTTGCAAAGTAGTGCAGTGAGAAGTACGCAGCTACAGTGCATTGGTTGAAAAAAGATTTTGATAATTCAATTTTGTCAAAATATGATGAGAAAATACCTTAGTTGTCTCAAAGGAACTGTCTGAAATATAATCCTAAAGAGACTTTTCTTAACATTATCAACTAATTATAATTTTGAGCAGAAAAACCCTGAACCTTCCTGTTTGACAGGATGCTATTTTCAATGCCAGCTGGGAAATACTGATATCAAAATATAGTTTGAAGCTTCCCTCTTTCAAATTATATTCACTAAAAAATATAATTTAGGCCAGTTGTCCAGGGTTTTTCCTGATTAGCAAGACAAATCAAGGCACATCTCCGGACGGACTTAGGATATCTAAATGATCTAGGTAGCTTAAAAAGCCAAGAATCCAAAAATGCTTACTTTAGTTTGATCAAATATGATTTAATCCTTGATTTGATGTGACAAGTCACTTTTTTGATGACTGTCTTTTGTCATAAGCTGACAGTTTTTGACAGGGTCCCTGGTTTTCCATTGTGAACTTTTATATATATATACGTATATTAAATAAAATTTACGGGGAATGCTTCAATTTCCGTAAAAGCACAAGCTGCACACAAAAGTCAGACATCAGGGAAAAACACATCTAGGGAAATAAAAGGTTCAAGTTTTTCTAATTAGTTTATGGCCTGAATACCGAGGTTCAAATCTTTTACACTCTAAAATAATGCTAATTTGATTAAATTGTATTCCGAATTATGTTAATATGTTTATTTTTGCTTAGGGCTGAGCTTCCATGTTACTAAAAAACTGCAGTCTGTTTATGTGACTTATGGTTAAATGTCTGTCATTTTTTTAATTGTTTGGAAGGTAGCATTCATAACTGTTGTTTAAATGTTGTTTAAATATGCAACACTGTACTGATCCATACAAGTTTGTTAGAATTCATGCCGAAAAAAACTACTAAATGAATACTATAACAAAAAGTTCCATAAAGTAGTATTTTTCTTGACAAGAACATACGTTTCATCAATCCTAGCCTTCAAATTAAAAGTAATTTCCCAATTAAACAAAATATTTAATTTGTTGTTCTATGTCTCATAAAATATATGGTGAAAAACACTGCTGGAAGTTAAATAAAATATGGCATAGTAATTATTTAAGTGCTGTAAATAGCAGAGCTAAAATGCTAAAGGGATTTTTTTTTTCAAGCTCCCACTTCTGAGCCATAGCAAGTGCAGTCTGACTTGAAGTTGTGGGTGGAAATAACGATTTGGAGGTTGGGCAGGTTTACTCAGCATTTCAAATGTAAAATCGCATTAGGTTAAAAATTTCAATGACACACTCTAAAATACTTATTTTCTAACCCACGGGCATCAGACAAAATTACATGCTTGGATTATGACAAAGCGAAAAGATTTGGTAGCCATTTAGACACCTTAATTAATACTCTCAAGCACTGTTGTGTGCCAGGTGTAACTGTTCATTTTGGAGCTTTTTCTTTGGGCATTCCCACCCATTTCTGCTGTCTTACCTTTTTTGTGATGTTCTTTACTGCAGATAAAATCAACGATACTGAACATTTTCATAGTTTCTAAAGAACAGGACTTGAACATTTAAATCAAACTTTTGAAGAATCCTGTTCATATGAGAGACCAAATTATGTGCAGGAGATCGATTCAGTTCTCAGACATGAAAATTAATTAAAGACATGTAGAGTTCACTATTACCAAAACTCAGATAACTCAGGTCCATTTTCCCACTGGCTACAGAGACTCAGGAAATTGGTCCTGAATCGTGTGTTCTTACGATGTTTATATTAAACCTGGTCACATCCCCTGGGGGTGGTCCCTTTTACATCAGCATTGGAATGATGTCATTGCAAACAAGAAGGTATGTTCTCTTACTGTTTAAGATAAATGATTACAATTAATATCAAAATATAAAATATAAGTGTGTATCTAAAATTAATACCCTTTATTTCTATAGGACATTTCATGCAAGTCAAATGCAAATCAAAGTGCTTTACTGGGAAGGAACAAAAAGAAATAGCTATCCTATGTAAAAGCCATACCGAACATGATGATTGTGTAGAGCTGTATATAAAAATATATCGACGGTGTCTCTGCATTTTGACTTTACCCTCCACCCAAGTGTGATATGTTTGAAAAGAGACGCAAGATAAAAGTTTTTTTTTCTCTCCCAAAAGCAAAACATTAAAACGGTGCAGGCTCATCCTCCTCAAACTCCTGATGCACTGTGTTGGAGTTCAGCCACAGTGTCAGCCATAAACAAGCCATATCAGTCAAACTCCTACAAGATTTAGTGCAGAAAAACACTTTTTTTAACAAGTTTATGTGCTCTTAGTATTCTGAATGTGGAATGAAATGGGGTTATGGATACAGTGAAGGTCAAGGTGCCAGGTTAGGTTCTGACTTTTATTCTGCATGTTATAGAAGTTTGTAAATGAATTGAACACATTGGTTCCACAGTGTTTAATCTGACTGCAACTTGACCTCAGCCAGCATGGTTACGAGCAGCATACTTGCTCATATTAAAAAACAGGAATCACAAGGTATTATGCATCCATACCCAACTAATGGTGGCTCTTTTTCCAAATCGAGATGATGTCAAACATGGGAGTGAGCTGAAATCTAAAAGGGAAATGTGGCTCATGTCCTTCAACCATATTTGTAGTTTTGGTTTATGCATAAGCCGCATCCTGTCATTTCATTATGCAGACCAGAATGAAGCAGGGCGCAGACAAACAACCAGACACTCGAGTCCAAATAAGCACAAACACACATACTCCAAGATGTGCAGACACACACACTCAATATGCAGACACATGTAAGAAGAAGAGAGGGAGACTGTTAATTAACTAGAGCTCGTTAATTCTCTTTGAACCGACAGCGAGGAGGTTTACACACTAATTACCTTGATGACTGAGCCAACCTGTGCGTGTGTGCACATATGCCCATCTTCACACTACAAACACAGGCGCTCTAGCAGGCTGACATAGCACGTCTTGCGCGGCTCTTAGACTTTCACACTCATACGACAGTCATAAAACACAAACATAAAGGTGTGAAGTCTCACTCATACTCCCAAACATATGAACACGCTCATGTGTACCACCACAAACTCTCTTACCCTGAAATGAATTTTATATTAGGAACTTTTCTTTTTTTTTTTTTCCTTTAGAGCAATTCGAATCAGATGGTGAGGTTTATTCTTAGCTCGGCTCCATCTTTCATTTCTTTGATTTACACATATTTAGAGAAAGTAGCTTTGCAATAATGGTTTATACAATGTAGTTATTTTACTTGGACACACACAAAACACACAACCATTCACACACACACAACTATTTCATGCCATGGAGACCGGGGAGGCTCTCATGTCAGTATTGAACCGTAATGGCCTGTGTCAAATTAGGACGAAGGTTTTTTTATGTCCTTCGTCAAACTCAATTAATATTCCATCAGGGATGAATTCATAGTCCATGCAGGACCTTAGCTAATTGTATGAGTGTGTGTGTTTGTGTGTGTGTTTGTTATGATCAATGTGTGCTAACATTTAGTAGCTATTTGTTATATTCAACATAGAAGCTAAACAGGCTTTAATAAAAAAGTTTTAAATCATCACAGAGTTTTTATTTTTATGATAAAACATAGTTTAAAAAAGGAGTTTTAATAAAATACTGAAGTTATTAAAATATGCTTAGAATCAATTTTGACAGAGACGTATTTGAATGGTTGCCGAGTTGCAGACTGTAACCCGATATGTGGCGGCAGCAGTCAGTAGAAGCCAGAGGGACCGAGGCAGAACATGTAGAGTGGACGCTCAGTCAAAAGTAATGACTGAAAGTAGCCAAAATTAGGTATTTGGCAACAGAAGAGAGGTTTGTCAGTGAGTGCGGGACTTTGAAATCAAGAGGACGATATGGGGGTGGGGGGTGGGGGGGGTGGGGGGGGGGGGATAAGGAGGAAGAGGGGTTAGCCTGGCAAAGGAGTATTGGGTCAATAAAGCCTGCTGTGGGGGTGGGGGGTTGAGAGGGACGCCTAACGAGGTCAAGGACTTATCATTGATTGCCACATCATAAAGCTGACTGGAAAGGAGAGGAAGAGCTGAAGGAAGAGAAGGAAGTGAGCTGGAGGAGTGGCATGCAGGCAGAGAGTTATGGTCCAGAAAAGCAGAGTCAACTTTCTGACCGGCCGAAGGAAAGAACAAATAGCGAAAAATAGAAAATAAAATTACAAGTATGAAGGACTGAGAGGGAGCAGTGATGACCAGAACAGAGGAAATTGAATTAGATGGCCTCATGGCTGAACAGATGATTTCTGTCATAAAACACAGAGCGAGAACAAGCACCGCTGTGCTGCTGTAACTGGTAACATAATCCTCTTTGGATCGAGGCCCATCCTGTGGTGCCGACTGGCTCTCTGTATTCAGACAGCCGTTTGTGGTTCTTGTGTATTGTATAGCACTCAAGTCATGCAACTAAAACCTCCAATTTACAGCTGAAGGAATTCCTTGCATGCCAAAGTTTTTTTTTAACAAAGCTTGTGTCTCTCAGGGTTCATATTGGGGTTGACTCATGCACTGTTACACTAACTAAATATCTGTAAAAAAAAATACAGAATTTGTATTTGTGTGTGTGTGTGTGTGTGTGTGTGTGGGGGGGGGGGGTATTCCTTACAATGTGTGGACAAAAAGACCTACTTGTGGGGACCAACTGCTACTTAAGGGACATCCCTATGAGAGGAAATATCATCTGTGGGTCAGAGGTTATAGTCAGGCTGCGATATAACTAAATAAAGTTTAAGTTAGGGTTTGGGTTAGCTATGTACCTGTGATGTTAGGGTTAGCATAATAGGTCAGGGTTAGGCTATAGAAATTAATGGAAATTAATGCAAAGTCTCCATAAAACTAGAAGTACTAGACTGGGTGTGTGTGTGTGGTGTGTATTTGTGTGTGTGGTGTGTTGGTGTGGTGGCATTTTTAATTGGGCTGACTCCAAATGTAAATTAGTTGTAAAACTAACACAGAAAGTTAGGAAATTTGTTTTTGGGTGATTATTTCTTTGGTGTAGCAGTGCTTCTTGTTTCTTTTTCTAACAAATCTTATAATGTAAGCTAATATTCTAAATGCAGATAATATTTTTTGTGTGAGTTATAAACTATTAGCTGGATAAAAAGTCAAGGTAAAAGGGCTTTTTTCTTTCGGGTTAGATCGAACTTTTTAGGTATTTTGATATTGCTGCTGGACAGCAGTTTTGTGGAAGGTTTTTTTTAAAATAGTGTCATTTTCTTTAAATTATTTCACATTATAATAATGTTATACAGTACTAATAACTGAAACATTTTTCCAAATTCCAAACCTTCCTTGCAAAGGATGGAAAGCTATGTGTTGAGATGTATTTCTCTCATCTCATCAGGCGTCTTTATTCTTTTGTGATTAGAAATAGTTCTAAATTTACATCATTATCATCATGAAAACATCCTTTTATGATCACAGAAATGCAGAGATGTCATTACTCTGTGATTCCAAGAAAATGCTTTTGACAGCCTTTGAAAGTCGAGAAATGGTGAAATTATTTGTCTTGACATATCTGACTTAGGAACGCTAATTGATTGTGATGTGATTACGCATTTATGAAACTTATTTCGAGAAAATAAAAATGATGATATTCTCATTGGACTTCATACTCCAAGTTATATTTTCATCTGCCCTCATTTGAACAAGGTAAAAAATAGGTTGCACTGCTTAACCTTAGGGACTGTTTTAATATTACAATTTGTTGACTAAGATGTTAAAAATTGATGCTTTTTATTTGCATCTTAAATCGCTTGGTCTTTTTTTTTGTACTTGCGATCTTTGCTGTCTGATTTCCCTTAAATCTAAATGTTGTTGGGAAGTGACAGAAGAAATTAGTGCTCCGTTAATTTCCTCCTTCTGCCTAATTCATTTTTGCTGTGTTGCTAGCGCCTCTTGTCAAGCATATTTAGTAAATAAACTGTTCAAATGATTTTTGTTTGTTTGTTTTGTTTTTTTTTCTTCAATACTCAGTAGTGAAAAGAAGAATTGCTACAGTTTAGGCTTTCATACAAAACGTCCATCAGCTTCCCTGAAGATTATCCAGGGGTGACATTCTGAGCTGAAGTTTTTCCGCCCTAATCTCCTTCTTTCCCCTGTCGCCTTCACTCTCTCTCTCTCTCTCTCTCTCTCTCTCTCTCTCTCTCTCTCTCTCTCTATACGCCACATGTTTCAAAGTAGATCTAGATTTAAAGGGTTGTAATTTTGTAAGCAGATAAGTGAGTCTGGGAGCAGATAGGACGAGTGTCATATGGAAACAGGCTTCCTGGTGCAAAGTGATCCCTTCAGGCCATGAAAAGTCATTTAAATATCTCTGATTTTTTTCTCTCAGCGTGAACTAATAGTCTTATTTTCCATTTAAAGTCAAAGCTGATCTTCTAGCAAGTCCAGAGTGATTGAAGAGTGTGCGTGAGACGATGTTTGTGTAAATGACATGTTGGAAATTCTTACTGAACCAACCTCTACTGCAAAATTGCTTCATTTGTGCAAACTGGTGATAAATGTTATCGGAGAGGGTCCATTTCAAGGAGGTTAAGCGACATCTTTAGGCAAACAACCGAAGATATGCATAATTTTACCAAGATATCTAAAACTTGTATTAGAGCTTACTGGGTAATGAAAAATAAATGCAGCACTTATATTTTGAAATGATACATTTTACCCAAACATGCCCATGATTGAGCTGTTAAGTTAAACTTGTCAAAACTTTATATTTTTCTAAATAGTGCAGATATGTTTGGGACAGTCGGTACTTTGTGTGCAATACCTGGCTGACATGTGTCATCCTTACATTGCAATGGAACACAAAGTAGTAGTTTTTTTTAGAACAGACGTTGTTTTAGATGCTACCATTGGGTGCCATTCCAGATGAGAAGTGAATGCAGGCTGAAGGTTTGTAAACACCAGACATGTCCAGCAGTATTACTCTAAACTGGGATTAAAACACAACTGAAAACTTTGAAAGGCTGCTGTGATTGGTTGATGACTATTACCCTGCACTGAAGCAGCTAAACCCATAATCAAGACAAACATGATCAGATAATCTCAATATGTCTTTGTGGACCCTGCCCAACAGCCTAATCCCCCAGATTTAGAACCTCAGATTAGGAATCCTAGATGATTAATCCCATATTGTGTTTGTATGCTTCCTGCAGGGGACCCTTCGCCGGGTGACCTTCTCGGTTGTGAGCCAACCCCAGGACGGCGGTTGCTATGACAGCGGCCTGGAAGATTCGGAGACACCGAGCAGCAAGAGTTCATCTGGGCCGCGGCTTGGAGCCCTGCCACTTCCCGAAGAAGGTTACGAAAGAACCACCCCGGAGGGCAGCGTGGGGGAAGAGGAGCATGTAGAGAACGGTACACCAACCGTACGGAACATAATTAAGTATTCAGCCAATATACTTAATTGAACTTCAGAAACTGCCAAAATATATTCACTTTTCCAGTTCTCTTCTAAGGACTATATGTACTTTTTACTGTGAAGGCCTGAAATGATGTTTTGATTTGATACATTTTTGTTGTGTTTCTCTACAGTCACACACACACACACACACACAAACACACATAAACATACCAGTAAAAGCCTTTCTTTGGAACCTTGACTTGCTGTCAAGGTCTCTGGAGTTTTTTATTAGTTTCTCTTGATGGAAATGTATTTTACACTATAAAGCAGCTGTCCTTTGTGTCTTTGCATGCACTGCTCAAAGTGTATTTGTGCACAAAGCCTCTGTGTATTGTGCGAGCAGAATTTTTTTAACAGTTAATGTTTGAGAGCATCTTGCGCCTGAGCCTCAGCCGTGGCCCTAAGCCTCGCTGTCAATGACAAAAATTCTTTTTGTTCCTCTTTTTACCACATACGGCCGTACAAGCGTTGAACAGTGGCAGCTCACCAAGGTCACCATGTCCATGGTAACTGCTTCTGGGGTGCTCACTGTGCTCCCATTTTAGATTTTTTATCAGTGTGTGAAAGCTTTGGAAATTTTGGGAGTTTAATAAGTTTTTGTCATAGTCTAACAAAGGGAAGATTTGAACTAAGAATTTGTTGGCTGACTATAATAATTACTCTTAATGCTGTGCTTGTTGGAGTGTTTACTGATACTTAAACTGTGAGTTTACAAATTCAACCAAAAAAGCTTTCAGGGTGTAACCTTTTTTTT
>JAVKLF010000100.1:4784375-4802902 GCA_034783495.1 Millerichthys robustus
ACACACACACACACACACACACACACACACACACACACACACACACACACACACACACACACACACACACATTATATTATAACATAAGGCAGAAAAACACAGGTGTGTTTCCTGTGTTTTCAAAGGGCTAGGGGCCACTATGCATACTAAAACTCAAAATGTATTATGTTGCTGTTTTACGTTATTTGAATAAGTCTAAATGTTGTTGCTGTTCAGAGGTCTACGTCTATTAGCACTCTACTTTAGGTGGAAGATTAGCTGGTTCACTTCCCAGGCATGACATGGTGCTTGTAGTGTAAATATTCATTCAAAAGTCACTACTACAAAATGCACACTAGCTGGCTTGTTTGTGTAGCTATATGATTTATTTCCTGCTAACGTTTAAAAAATGTGGCTGTTTTACTAACTTCTCCATGTTCCTTTAGCTACACAAATAGGACTGCAGTGAAATCTAGTGATTACAATGTTAGTTGATTTTGCAAGAGCTTTATAAAAACAAATTGTCACAAAAAGGTGACTGATGCAGAGTTTTAGTTCTAAATAAATTCTTTCAATTTTAAATGAATATATAGCCTATATCATTTTTCTGAAATTAATCACCGAAGAATCGAATTGTGCTTTGCACCTGATTCTTCTGCATCCTTTATTTTACATTAAAGGCTTTTTAGAGTTAAATATGGATTTTACGAGCTGCACTTGAATGCACCATGAAGTCTTGTCCCTCCCCGTAATAAGCAGAGTAGCCGCGCAACCTTTTAAAAAATATTTTCCCGGAAGAACTCTGAAGCACAGATGCCGTGACAGAGGCGTTCTGACGGGACTCAGCTAATAGAAAATGTTGATGGAGGAAAACTCTCAGACATGTAGAGACAACTGAGAAAGCAGCGACTGTCTGGAGGCAGCAGCGGTGGGAACATTGGAAACTTTGGAAAGAACAGCAGCAGATAGATGACCAGCAGGAAGCGAGATTAAATGAAAATGATCGCAAGAGCGACGCCCTACTACATACTGTTTTTAGTCCCACGGTTCGGCTACAAATATTAAGTTAGTAAATATTATTATTTACCGATGTTAGTTTAGGGACAGCTTTCAGGTAGCTGATGCATTAGCTTCTTCTCCAGAACTTGTGTTGTGTTTGTAGCTTAGCTTGCTAAATAACAAAAACGAGTAGCCGTACAGCCATTGTTTTCACCTAACGCTTTTAGGGTACACTAATAAAAACCCAAATTACCACACAGCTAAAAGGACTGTTAGCACTGCAGACTGCAGATTCACACTTTTTTCTCTCTTATTTCACTTCGCTAGTTTACTGCTACTGTTAGCATTTAGCTGTTGTCACCTTGATGGAAAATACAACTAGAGTCACAGTGGTTGTAGGATTATATCCCAGTTTATCATGGTTCAAGCAAGGTTTGAAAAGGTGCTTTTAGTATTAATATTGTGTTAAAATAGGTGTGTTTGTATTATAATTGAAATTAACCTGTAGCTACTTCAATAGAATATGAACAAATGAGTACAGACAATTCTAATTATTTTTATAGCTAGTATTGCGCATGTGTAAATGTGTTACACATTTAGTATCAACTCTAGTGATGTGTTAAGAGTGTCCTTTTGTCAGCAGAGGGCGATGATTAAAGAAGAAACTCCTGAAGAATGGAGGCCTGGTTTGGACCAGCAGGAGTCAGAACCCCTCATCATAAAGGAGGAAGACGAGGAACTGTGGACCAGTCAGGAAGGACAGCAGCTCAATGTGAAGGAGGAGACTGATGCCACCAGGTTTACATTCACTACAGTTTCTTTGAAGAGTGCCGATGATGACGAGAAACCACTGTTCTCACCTCTTCTTCAGCATCAAATGGAAGGCAGTGATCTTTCAACCAGCAGCTCAGCTGACCAGATGGAAGGAACAACTGATGAAAAGGACTGTGGAGGAGGAGAAACTACCAGGAACCCACGTCTGAATACACATGATGATGATTCCAACTCTTCAGAGACTGAAGTCAGTGACCATTTTGACGATGACGAAGATGAGAACCATTCTGTCTCTCAGCTGAAAGGACTGTCTGCTTTTGAGCCAAAAACTGAAAACAGTGATGAGGACTGGAACGAGAGCAAGACTCCTGAGTTGAATGTAAACACTGGCAACAAATCTGCCAGGTGCTCTGAGTGTGGTAAGCAGTTCATCCACGTTCAGTCTCTTCAGAGACACGTGACAAATCATTCAGGAGGAAGATGTTCGAGTTCTTTGGTTAATAAGAAATTTAGAGGGAAGAAAAATGTAGAGTCACACAGAAGACTCCCGATGACGCAGAAATCATTTAGTTGTGATGACTGCAGTAAAAACTTTACAAGAAAAACAGATCTAAACACACACAAGAGAGTCCACACAGGACAAAAAACATTTGGTTGTGATGTTTGTGAACGAAGGTTTAGCTATAAGTCACGATTAAACGCACACATGAGAATCCACACAGGTGATCAACCATTTGTTTGTGATGTTTGTGGACAAAGATGTAGCGGTAAGGCACATTTAAACAGACACATGGGAATCCACACGGGACAGAAACCCTTTACCTGTGATTTCTGTGAACGAAAGTTTAGCCAAAGGGGAAGTTTAAACATACACATGAGAATCCACACGGGACAGAAACCATTTGCTTGTGACGTTTGTGAGCGGCAGTTTAGCCAAAAGACGGATCTGAACAGACACGCCAGAATCCACACGGGAGATAAGCCATTTGCTTGTCGTGTTTGTGGACGACAGTTTAACCAAAAGGGAAATTTAAATACACACATGAGGATCCACACAGAAAACAAAACACTAATTTGCAATGATTCTTAAAACACACAATAACCCACAAAGGAGGGAAAACGCTAACTGTGATATTAGGAGAAGTAGATTCTAGAGGCGCAGGGGTACGTGAGTTCATGCTGAATCGTGGTTAGATAAAGAATTCGTTTGTCGCAGCCAGTTACCTGCCTGATCTGAAGTAGTGCAATCATAGTTTTCTGTAGGCACAGGAGCAGATAAAGCTGCTTAAACTACTTTACAGAACTCTTTACAAAAGCTGTATGGGCTGTGCACACCTTGGCTTAACCTTATTGTGTGTTGATGTGTTAGAAGAGAACCTCGTTAGAAATCATGACAATAAAATAACTTTTGCTCATTGTCGATGTAAACACGCACAAATGCTGCAATTTTTGTATGACTACTGGTTTGGTGGCATTCCCCTCAGCACACCGCATTTACGAGAATGGGTTTAGAAGCGTTCGGCACAATTTTGTTTTGGTTTTTTTTGCTCCTAATAGAATGTTTAACTATGAAATTTGTTCTGCTGCTTTTTGATACATTGCCTGTAGGACATTATTTATTTCAAATTACATGAATAGGACAATACACAATTGTTTATTTTTTATTTTAAAGTGTATTAGCCAGTTAACCAGCCCTTGCTGTATGTGATCTGCTATATTAGAGTCTAAACATATTACTTAATTTAAAGCCATTTGTTGCACCTGTCCAGATGTTTCTGAGATAAACTTAGTTTAAACATTAAATATGTTTTCTGTGTTTCATTCTAAATAAAATATGGGTTTAAGAAATGTGCAAATCACTGCAATCTGTTTTTATTTACATTTTATACACACCAGTTTTGGAATTGGGATAAAAGCCCTCCTCAATGTCTCCCTGGTCAGATTTGTTGCCCTCTGGTGCCACATGGGAGAGAGATACTCAATCAGACTGATGAAGTGTTTGACCTGGAACCTTAAAAAGATTTACTTTTGTTGTAGACTTTAACTAATGATGAAAAGAAAACAGTTTAGTAAGACAGTAATCAACCACAGTTATAAAGAAAGAGGCCAGAATGTGAACGTAAACATAAAAGCTGATTGGACATTTTTGTGTAAACTTAAAACAAGTTTTACAAATATAAAGAAAGCACACATTAATTACCAATCAGATGAGTTCATACCATGACGGGCATACATTACTCCCTATGACTGAGATCCTATTTAAGAAGGCGGGTTATGAACTTGTGTTGTTTATAGACTAGAGTTAGACTGGCAGTGAGGGAGCAAGGGTCTCTGGTTTCACGGAGACTTCTTGTGAGGACTAAGCATGAATATCAACCTATAAATACTAAAGAACTGCTGTCTTAGGAGGTTTACTGACAAAACCCTTTCATTTCATTTGAAGGTAAGGTTTTTTCTATCACACTCTTCTGAGTACTGCGTGGTGTTGGGCAGAGGTCTGCAACCTTTACAGTTTCTGTTCCATTGTTCATTAATTCAAATGTGTACAGAGCCACAAAACAAGTTGGACTCTGGTCAGCAACTAATGGTACAGGGGCCACTCTGTTCGCTCAGTGGGGACAGTGGTGGTGGTGACGAGAAGCCTGAAATAAAGATGGCATTACGCTCGAGTGTTAAACAATGCATTTAAAATTAAATGTTGATGTGATATTTTTTTTACATTTTAGGGCACTATAACAAACCATATTCATTTAAATAAATATTTTATAGTTTATGCTTTCTTTAACAAAATTAGAACACTGAATTATGCAGGCCTATAGTGAGGATTGGAGCTGCAGCCTGCTGACTGCAGCTGACTGCTACATCCCCTGTGTAAACCTGATAATTTCATTTTAAAATATATAAACAGGTGTCCTAGTTTCAAAGTATATTGATAAAACCTATTAGCTATTTAATTATGACTTACTGATTTATTGGAACTCTGGGATCAAATCCACATTTTATTGCTCTGGATGTTTCTGTTTCAATTACTCTGATTCTTTTTTTTGTTTTTTAGGAAAGATGGAGAAAATGTTCCAGCCCACACCCACCACCGTCACCGCCTCGGGGTCAGGCTCCGTCCTGAAGGGCCCTTCTTCTACACCTGTCTCCAGTGACCCCTCTGCTGCACCGTCTCAGCACGACAAACCAACGATGTCCCCAAACCTCCGGCAACCATCTGAGTCCTCTCCACCGCCGCACTCCACATCTCCCGCCTCCACACCAGCAGCTTCAGGGTCCAACCCTCAGCCGGGTTCCGTCTCGCCTCCCCCTGCAGCTGCTCCCTCAAAGCGCACCTTTGCTTCTGTGGCCAAGCGGCTGATCGTGCAGGAGAGGCTTAGGAAAGCAGAGGAGGAGGATGAAGAGGATGGTGAGAATATCTTTGTTTCTATTTTTATTTCTATTTAAATCGCTGGCCTGAATGGTGGCGGGCAATATGCATTTATTCTAAAGGGTCTTTAGTTTAAACGAGACATCTTATTAGGCATTTACAGGTTAATTGCATCTTGATAGCCCTTTATTTTTGGCAAGTTTCATTGCACATATGACCAGGTCTAAATTTGTGCAACACAAGGATCAATGAATAAATAAATACATAGAGAACTGCAGGCTTTAAATTTGTGCGCAGCATGTTTAACATTTGTGAGCATTTTGACCAAATTACAGACGGCTGTTCTGTGGTTCACAGAGCAGCCGTCATTGTAATTCTAGGATTCTAAATGTAGAAATACCAAGGTGTTTGTGTGTAATATTGGTAATATTTGGCTGATTTCATATTTCAGAGACACCTACACAACTGCCATGAATAAGATTTTTTTTTTTACTGCATGAGGCACACTGGGGAAATAAACAAACAAATTAAACCATTAGAAAGGTTGGCGTTAATTATGAAAAATATAGCAGGCCATAACTGCAGCTCCAGAGTTACACCACAGAATGCCTTTACAAAAAGGCACACATGTTTAAAATCCACACACTCTCACATCATCCCCAAGTTGGAGTTCTCGCTGCGCTTGTGTTGCAGGAAATGTGTCTAGTGCGATTTGCTCACTTTTGGCTGCAACTTCACAATGTGTAGGAATTATCGAGTGGCCGGCATCAAAATGAGAAAGTTGAATCCCACAGATTCAAACACAAAGGTTTGACTGGATGGACCGACTGAGACCTCCACTCTTATTGACCTCTTGTTAGACGAAGAATCTGAGGAGGAGCTGAGCGTGGAGCAGCTAGAGGAGAAGGCCGGTTTGGGGGATGCCAGAGCTCAGACCCAGGTGAGTAGTAACACACACACACAAACATACACACACAAGCATACACAGACTGCCTCCTGGCATAGTTGTCGATCCTGCTGGCTGACTCAGTCTTGGTACGGTTCTATTTTCTGCAGCTTGAAAGCTGATCCCATATGGTTCCAGTGTAATACATGGTATAATGGCACATTAAGAAATCATAAAAAAAAACAAGCAGCGAGTGCTGAATGTTTCCCAAAGATAATTAAATATTCGCTCTGGTTGAACTCATAACTGGGAACTTTATAATTATGACTTTTAACCTTCTGCTTTGTCAATGTTCAGTCATATTTTAAAGCTATAAACTGAAATTCCTAATAAATTTTTATAGCCTTAATAAGCGTGTGGCTTTGTGAGTGAAAGCTCTATCATGTCAGTCAGCACAGCTGCAGAGTAGATTAGGTTTGGTGACGTCTTTTGTGTCACAACACAAGTCTGTTTTTACAGTTTGTCTTCATCTAAATGTGGCAGTAAATGAATAAATTGCGAAACATTTTATTTTTGTAAAAGTGCCTGGGACATATTCTGTTGAAAGAAAAAATAAGTGTTTGTTAATAACTGTGTGAGAAGAAAGTTATGTGAAGACGATTAAGATTTGAAAACAGTCACTTGATCTGACACCGAGGCCTCAGCTGCCCCTGTTAGTCAGCCAGGCCAAGAACCCTGACAGTCCTCTGCCCCAAAGTATTATGGATGCTGTAGTTCTTTGTCTACATAGGAAGAAAGGAAGAAACTTCACTGAAATCTGGATTTACCTTCTAGCTGAGAAGTTCTGGTCAGAAACACAGTGAGTCATGTGAGCTTATCAAGGAGATTAAAGTTAGTGATGAAGTCCGCCAATAGATCAAGTAACTGAGTTAATTAAACATTTTTTGTGACACAAGTGATGATACTATGTAGAATATTTAGAGTATAGTCTTTCATGTATTCATTTTTTCCCCTGTCTGGACATCATTTTAAACTAAGCTACTAGGTATGACTTCAAGTTCACGCAGCCCTACTTAACCTTCTTTCTGAGTTTAATTTTACAATGAAAACATATTTCCTAACTTTTATTACTCTTATTGTTAAACTATATTTGCTTCTACAACCAACCTCATATTTTTTTCTGAATACTCAACCCTGATCATATGACCGAAATGTTGTCAATTCACTTGTTGGGCTTTGATTATAGTCCTTTCTAAACGTGCCAAAAAGTATTCTTTGCATAATTTAAATTCAAACTGTGATTTAAATGATTCGCACTTCCTTGTGTTTTGTAATAGTTCAGGCTGTTTAAGAAAAGTGGCAAATAAATTCTGTCCAGCTAAAAGACACACATTAATACATCCTTTCACCTTTCAGCTGGGCCAGCACTACTTGATTCTCGCTGAAGAGAAGGATGCCGACATCAACAATCGCCTGGCTGTTAACTGGCTGATTAAAGCGGCTAAACAGGGACGAAAGACTGCGGCGAGACTCCTTCAGCGCTGCTGGATCCAGAAGAAAGGTTTAATATTAAACTCATTACATGCTTTCTTTGTGTTTCCAGTTCAGTAACTGTCCGCCGCCTTCCTTCTAGGAATCACTTCGGAGAATGAGGCCGACATGCGCATGTTGTCAACAGAGAGCAGGTTTGAGCTGGCAGTGCGGAAAGCAGCCATGATGATGTACTGGAAGCTGAACCCAGACAGGAAGAAGAAGGTGGCTGTGTCTGAGATGTTGCAAAATGTCGGCCAGGTCAACACAGCGCCCGGTAGGAGGCAGAAACTGCCATGTAATCAAAAAAAGGCCATCAGAACCACACCATGCACTGCTACGCAGAGCAGGATGTTATGTTGCAAATTGCAATTACAACATTTGCAGCTGTCTTAAAGAAATATGGCAAACATTCCGGCAATGGTTTTTTGTTGTAATGTCTCACAATCAGGAGGCACTGCAAGCAGAATTCCTGTTCCAACTTCAGGCCAAACGCAGAAAGTGTTGGAGAGCATGGTCAACAAGGACTGTGCGTATATATATATATATATAAAAGTAAGGAGAAGGTTTCAAGTCCATTTTGTTTTGCTTTACATGATAAATTTTCTTCTCCAACAGCCAATCAGCTGGTGGACCTGGATGACTTTGTTGAAATAACAAAAAAGTATGCACAAGGCATCGTCCCACCTGTTTCTCCAACGGACAGCCAGGTCCCATCCAAACCTGAGAGCCCCGCTGTGCCTGATTGTACCAAAGAGGTACAAACACCCAGTTAGCTAATGCGAAAAATAATTTGTCATCCTCGAGACAATGTTTGCAGTTATGTGTAGGTATGAGTGTGTGGCTCTGTTTTAAAGCATGGTACGGAGGCAGTCTCAAAGAGAAGCAAGAAGGTGTTGAAACATTCTTGGAGTTTTGGTTACAGCGGGATGATGCTGGACACCAAGCAGACTGGTGCCATGAGGTCACGCTTGATGGTATTCACAATTCAAATTTTGTGTGGAGTCCCTCATCTGTTTTACACAATTCATCAGATTTGTTTTCTTTCTTTCTTGGTGTTCCTATCTGCCTGTGTCTCTCAGATGCTGCAGTACCCGCTGCATGCGGTCATTGCGATGAAGGAACACCTGGTGGACTGGGCGTCACGGGCTGGCGTCATGTGGCTGAGCACCATCATCCCCACGCAGCACGTCAACGCGCTCATCTTCTTCTTCATCATCAGTAACCTGACCGTCGACTTGTTCGCCTTTGTCATCCCTCTGCTCGTCTTCTACCTCTCCTTCATCTCCATGATCATCTGCACGCTGAGAATTTTCCAGAGCAGCAAGGTTCATGTTTTCTGGTTTCTTTAGTCTTCCTGCAGTGCTGACTCAGCATTCACACTATGGTTTTCCTTTTCTTATATACCCCGCATAGCAGACAGGTGTGGGGCAGGTCCGGCAATGACGGCACTGTTTTTAAGATGACACGTCACAACTGGACCAGATGTGGTTTGCTTTACGTGGGGCTGATCCGTGCATGGACCACCTCTGGCAGACCACGTCTGGACCACCAAAGGGCCGTCATTCTTTGCAGTATCTTGGTCGAGTATTGTATGGACCAGAACTGGGACAGACAAATTTTTGCTTTGTACATATTTTGTCTTTTGCAATCTCAATAGTTTTGCACACTCTGATCTATTTTAGCCATTCACATGTCAAAATGTTTCACTGATTCAGGAGATGGGTGCTATGACTAATGTTTCTTGTCATTTTTGTGCTTAAAATACTTACCTTTATTTATAAAAATTTGTCCCTATAGAAACAAAAACAGAAAATTTGGGTCATTCAAAATCCTTGTCCTTTTTGAAATCTGCGTCAGTTTACTAGAATTTTTTTATCCTCTGTATGTTAATTTGACTTGTTAGCTATTGTTCTGCTCTATTAATCGCTGCAAGGTGATTGATTGTCTTGATTGTGGTATACTCTGACTGAAGAACCGTTTTCGTTTTTGTTTCCAGACGTGGGAGAACTTTCGGGCCCTGACATCTCTGCTGACACGTTTCGAACCTGGCCTTGATGTGGAGCAAGCAGAGACCAACTTTGGCTGGAACAACCTGGAACAATATGTTTATTTCATGATCTCTGTCTTTTTTGTCATCTTCTCCTTCCCTGTGGCTGACAAGAAGTGGATTCCGTGTTCTGAGCTTTCCACGGTGGCCATCTTCTTTACTGCTGTGAGCTACCACAGCCTCAGCCCAGCTGCTGCAGCATACGCACGCAGAGCCATGTTCATAGAGGTAGATAACTTACTGGGTTTCATCTTACTCGCAGTTTCATTATAATCAGCTGGTCCCAAAGATAGCAATTATGTAATCGTCTTGCTGTCTTATACATCTTTGCACCTATTTGCTCAGGTAGCTTCTGGTTTGTTGTACCTGACCCAGTTACTGCCAGAAGACATGACAGCGCTTCGTTTCCTAGGACGCACTTTCACCACCCTGCCACTTGGAGAATCTGTGGTCCTGAAGCTCAGTCTCCCCTGTCTCCTTTATGTTTACCTCTTTTATCTGTTCTTCAGGTGAGCAGATGTATAGGTTCATTTTTAATCTCAGAATTGATTTGTAATCCAGTCAGCCTGTCGATTATGTGACTTTACAGCCCATCAAATTTGTCTTTCCTTCTCCTCTCTCAGCATGGCAAGGACCCGTGGTTTCAGTGGAACTTACTGCTTCCTGATTCCGTACCTTGTCTGTTTTATGTGGTGTGAATTCTCAGCGGTCCTCCTCCAGAATTCCTCTGCTGTGGGACTAATACGCACCTGCGTGGCATATTTTCTCTTCCTGTTCGCCCTGCCTGTACTGGCGTTTGGCCTTGCCGCTATGCTCTTCATCCAGCTCTTCAAGTGGTTCCTTGACCTGGAGCTGACGAAGATGATCGTCACCTTGGCCATCTGCGCCATCCCTGTCACTCTGCGGCTCTGGACACGCTACAGTATGTCCATCCTGGACGTGTTCCGCTCTTTTATGCACTGGGGGCCAGTCAAATTCATCCTGCTCTGCATCTCCATGGTGGTCCTGCTATTCTCTGTTTATGTGTACCACGCTGAGGGGCAGAAGGTGTACAATTCTACCCTGACCTGGCACCAGTACAGCCAGGCTTGCGGACCCCATGCTTGGGAAACCAAGGGCATGGCCCAGACACAGATCTTCTGCAGCCACCTGCACGGACACAGAGTCACATGGGTTGGCCAGTTCAAACACGTTCGTGTGTCCGAGACAGAGAACGGAGCACAGTCGGTCATTAACATTTTGCCAGTGTTCATGGGAGATTGGCTCCGCTGTTTGTATGGTGAAACGTATCCCAAATGTGAGTCAAAGAACATCGTGCTTACAAACCTAACAGCTGCAGAAGCAAACAGCTCATCCGTTACCATGCCTCTGCTGCTTCAAATTCAAGAAGAGGAAGAGCTGTGCCAGATTAAGGCTTTGGCCAAACACTCTTGCCACGTCAAGCGTTTCGACAGCTACAGATTTGAGGTGACGGTGGGGATCGTGCACGATAGAAGTGCACAAACAGAGGACGCAGCCAGAGATCTAATCCTGATGGCCAGCCACGAATTTAGACAAGTTCTGCTAAATCTCAGACCTGGGAATATTGTGGAGTTTAGCACTAAGTTGGAGGGCCGTTTAGGAGCGAAAACTCCTGCTTTTGAACTCAAAGCCATCCACTGTCTGGATTGTGCTTCGTCCATGCTGAGCGGAGGCCGGCAGGTGAAAATAGAGAGAAACTGGAGGTGCACCACAATGAGAGCCCTGAAGTTTGCTTTTGATTTTTTCTTTTCACCATTTCTATCTGCAAATATCTCTGCTTGAGAACAAAAAAATGGTAAACATTTTTAATTGATAATGAATTTTATGAGTGGATTTCTTCATAATCAATTACTTTTTGTTGTGAATATCTTATTACAGATTTTATTTAAGGTTTGGTTTACAAATAGTCCTAAATAGAATGGACTTATGTTTTGACATTTTATCCTGGTTACTTATTAGTTTTCACATAGCTTTCTATTGTGTTTAGATGATGAAAGTGGTCAGATGGTCAGACAGGATAACGTTAATGCTGACTGCATCTGGAAATGTTGCCAACAAATCTTTACATTAAAGAAACTTTTTTTCTTGTTTGTGCTACTGCTCTTTTGGTATCTAAGACCAAAACCTACAGCATAAGTCTAAATTTTTTGGTGTTTGTGTCAAAACTGATTTTTCAGAATGGCAAATTTTAATAAAATTTTATGAAAGTAAACATTGTAACTAATACATTTTTGCTGTTCTGTCATTGATGGCAAAACCATGCCGTGTAATAATGGTCATTGAACTTGGCTGTGGAAAGACAAAGGTCCAGCAGGGTACAGATCTGGTCCAGAGTTAAGCTGTTCATGTTGTTGAGGTCACTATCTTGTTGAAGACATTTCCTGACAGTTTCTTCAATTTCAAATGATTTTTAAGTGATTCTTCTCAGTGAGATCTATTCAGAGCTGCTGGAGAAAAAAGTCCGGTTGATGGTCAAACCTCAGATTCAAGAAGAATAATGGCTGTGGACCACTGAACCAGTTTTTTACCCTCACTAGGGTCCTTGAGGAGGCATGGAAATCGACCCAACAAGTCGTGGACAGCATGCTCCATGATGGGATTAAAGGTATGTTAATCAAACCATAGACTGATAATAAAAGTCCAAAACATTTCATTTTTTAACATTATTTTATTAATGCACATTCCTTTCATTCATCTCACTTGAGTACATTTTTTATATATTTAGAATTGCATTTAGAATTTTTTTTAAAGTATGATAGGTATACACGCAAGTAGCTTTGAGTAATGACAACATGCTGCTGCAGCTGCTGTGGTCCTGAACACAGATCCTCCACACACTGTGTGGTGGGGTGGTGAGGATGATGCATTTACAGCTGATAAAACACAGTTCACCACCGCAGGGCTGAGTGCCAGATGATGCTGAAGTCGGCTTGTCACTCTGTGAACACATTTTCTTTTACATTTGGGTTGGATTATGTTAAACCAATTAGCCAGTTACAGAATAAAATGATAGCCGAGGAGAAAACAGACAAGTGGGAAATGTTTGATGAAGGTTCTATGTCTTATAAACGTTTATATTAAGGAAAAGAAAATTACCCATCAAATTTAAAGATTTTAAAAAGGTGCAAAGAGATTCCCCACTTATTTTGTAATTCTATCAGTTATGGTCAGGATCTAGACCTCTGGTTCCAAAACTTTTAAGCTGCTAACCCACAAAGTAACATTGGCAGAGGCTTGTGATGCAAACGTATTCTGAATATGTACTGAATTCCTGCCAACCCACAATGTTTTTTATAACCCACAGAGGATTGCAGACTTATCTAGACCAGTGAATCCAAATCTGGGAGTTGGGGGAGGGAGTACAGTAGTGTGTGTGAAAATAGGTTGGGAACCACTGATCTAGCCCACCAGGTCACACACAGCAGTAGTTAAATATAAATTTTTTCAAAATTGTTCTTAAAAGGTTGAGGACTATTAATATTTTTCCTGTTGTAGATAGCTCTTTGAATGACCTCAGTTTGGATAAAAAGAGTTGAATTCTGACAGACGGATGACCAGACTAGCAGTTAGCTATAAACAAAAGTTACCGGTAATTGCTGCTGTCTTAAAACGGTCTTCAAAGTTAGTAGTTAATGCCAATGTTATTTTAGACACTTTTCTTTTGTCAACAATTATGCATTACATAGTTATTTACAATAAAATACGAGGCTATTGGCAAGCATAATCTCAGGTATATCATTATATTTCTGTTAGAATAGCTGTGTAATGTAAAGTTGTGGGTCATGTTAACCCAAGGGCAGAAATATACTGTAAGCTGACAACTAGTCCAAGCAGGGTCGAGATCAAAATTGATCGTTGCCATCTTAATACAATTGAAACCTCAAACATTTTATAGTGAATCTTGCTAAAGTTAATTGATTAACCTTTACTCCACTGATTGTTTCACATTACACAATTATTCAGGTAGAAATATTGTAATTTCTCTTCAGGAAGAAAGGATATATCCAACTGCTGATTTGTGTAATTAAAATCGATGATGAGATTTATAAAACATAAAATAGCATTTGCATGGACTACTAAGCAATTTTTGGAACTATTGTTGTTTTAAGATGACCATGACGTGCTGCTAGCTCATTAGCCAGGTCAGGATTTAATCAAAGACTTGTTTACAACAGGTACGATAGAAAACATATTCATGACCATTTTACAGACACACATTTCATATGATCTGAACTATTGTTTTAGAATCAAAGTATTCCAGGCTATAAGAATTTAGAGTTCAGTCCGACACAGATATCATCTTACATGTTTAGCATGTGGTATTATGAGGTATATGGTATGACAATTACAACCTGTGACACGCAATGATAAATTCACATTATAATATTGGCTGGACAGAACAGATCTTTTAGCAATGTACATAATGTACATATTGCACTTACGATCACCTCTGACCTTCAAACACTCTACAGACACTAATATTACATCTCTGATAAGCTGAATCGGGGTTTCTCGTTTAAAAACAATGTGCAAGGTTTTTTTGGGGGGGTTTTTTGCGATTGCAAGATCCCTTATCAAAATGTGCTTATGCAGTAGAAAATGAACAAGCCTCATTTTATTAACAGTTCCACTTTTTTGACATATTTATAACGTGAACACCAATCAGCCTTGATTTAAACTTGAAATGAACATGCTGCCTCCACTGAAATGTAAAGGAATATTTGTGTAGTTACGCAGTTTGTAGAGGAAAAAGGCTTTGACCGAACACAATAAAACGGTTAGGTTCTGACTCACTAAAAATCTTTTGCAGCTGTGGGTGCTAATCAGGAGCAGTCTAGGTTCAGAAAAGCCCTTCCAAAGAGAGCTGTGTGCCTCAAAGTGTGCTGTCAACTATGAAATGCATTTAACAGAGGTTAAATGTTGCATTCGGTAAACCAAATTCTCAAAGACCAACTCCATTAATGACACACATTTAGCCTAGAAAAATGAAGCATCTCCAAAGAGCTGGCAGTATTTGTGTCTCAGGAGAACAAACAGAGGAACAGGAGCAATCTGCTGCACCATTGCCTTTACAGAAAGATGGCAGGTGTGTGTGAGAAAGAGTTTATTGTAATGCATCCTCCTTTCCAGTAATAGGTGTCATAGACTATCTAAAAATAAATGGTCAGAAATGTGCATAAAACCCTGTTGTTACTGTTTTACATTCTGAATTTAAAATGATATAATTGCAGGACATTTCAACAAAAAGTGCATCACATCAAGAAGTTTAAAAACAGAATCTCAAAAAATAATGCTGTTGATAAGACCAGCACTCATTGCACAGGTTACACACCTTTAACCTGGTCAACTACCATGCTGAGAGCAGGTGGAGGGGGAATGTATATTTTTAAATATATTATGTGAAAATAAACATATATAATCATCGTAAAAAAAAAAGATTGTGTTTATGCTGTCACATAAATAGCTCCACTTGTTTTGTGAATGCAATGTTGAGAAGGAGCAGATAGTGGGATCAAATTCATGTAAGAGTTGGAGGGAAAACTAGCTGCTGCGCTTTTTTAGTGAATCAGAGCCTAGGTTTTTTAATACGTACAATTCACTCTGCCCTCTCTTCCAGGAGCTTTCTGTGTATTGCTACAGATAAATACCTAATGTATTGTGACTTACAGAACCCATTTGTAAACGAAATCTGGTGCAACATAACCTGTTAGTTCCAAGGAATCAAAAAGTTATCTCATAAAAAAAATTAGAGCACAGGATATATACAACTTACTTTAAAAAGAGTGTAGATGCTTCTGGTACGAGTAGAAGAAAATCTCATTTTTTAAAGCAAAAACATTATTTCACTGTTGTTGGTGCCTCTTTTCCTAAGTGAACAGGGCAACGATTATGGGGTGTTCTCCAAGAGCACTGCTCTTAAAGAGAGGTTCCGCAGCTGTTGTCACTCAGAAGAGGGTATGAATGGATGTTGTGAAAAGATTTACGCTTCAAACTGATTCGCCTTATAAATGCTTTGATGGAAAACGAGCGGTTGGGTAGTCCAGTCGTCTCAAGAGCCGTACAATGCATGGCCTCCAACGCTTCTTCTCTGATGGTTCTGAGCACGTCTTGCTTTGTGTGCAATGAGTAGTAAATAGTGCGACACGGTGAGACTAACAGCACTGAGTCACTGCAGATGGAGAGGCGTCCCTGCACCTCATTCATTGCCCTTGTGACAAGAGAATTACACAAACATCTTCAAAAAGTGGGAGTGCAACTAATACAAGTCCTGATGGCACAGGAGATATCAGTTCATCTCAGTGCGAAAAAAGTTACTTCTTCCTCAGTGATTGGATAAAATATTAGTCTTTTAATTTAAATTAATCCATCTGCCTAAGGCTAAATCTCTTTATGGTCTGAATTTTTCTTCAAGCTTTGCTTAAAACATTCATTTCAAATTGCGGTTTGTGTTTCTGTGACGGTTTGATAGAAACACCCCGTGTTCGTGTTCCCTCTCCGGTCACTGCCCCTCAGCGTTGACCCGATCCTGGAAGATGTACAGGTTGTTGGTGGCCGCTATGGCGATGATGTTCTCAGACGGGTGCCAAGCCATGTGCAGGATCTTCTTAGAGAAGTCCAGGCTGTCGACGCCCACGTCGCCACGACGACGCTTTCCCCCAGTGTACACCCGCCGGGTCCGCAGCACAGCCCGAGGCTTGCTGCTTTCCCGCCAGGCCTCCAGGGTCACGCCTCGGCCTGTTTCCCTGTCGAACATCCGGAAGAAGCTGTTGTACGCCCCTGTCATGATCACACTGGAGGAGAGGACAAGAGAATTGATCTGATGTCTGCGAAGCTCGTCTCTGGCAACGATTTCAATGTTGGATGTTGGCAAAGGCAGGGAATTAGGAAAATTGCAGGAAGCAGCAACAAGCAGTTTGTTTGCATGAGATAAACTGCACATTGTTGTTTTTTACCACTTACCTGTCTGAGCTGTTCCAGACACATTCAAATTTGTCAAAGATACAGTCATTCTCATAGAGGGCACACAGCTTACTCCTCAGGTACTCATGGACCTAAAGATAGAGCAGACAGTCCATATTAGTTTCTGGGGTGCTATATATCAACATGTACATTCTGGCTGCATTTAAGATAATCTCTTTCTGCCGCTTTCCTGTTAAGTGTAATACATAAAGTTCATACAACCCTAATTCCAAAAAGTTTACAACATTGTGTAAAATCTAACTAAAAACAGAATGCAATAGAGTAAAGAAAACAAATCAAATGTTTCAACTAATTTAAATTCATTTTGAATTTGATGTCAGCAATACATTTAAAAAAAAGATGGGGTAGGGCAATATATACCACTGCAAAACGCCCTCTTTCTTTTCTTTTCTCTGAGCTGAAACACGTTTTAAAATAGACTGAGGCAAAGTGTAAAACTGTTCTGTGACAGGCAAAAACAAAGTTTGACATTCTTTTTGAAAAAATGGGACCATTCAGCCTGTCATCAGCACACAGTGCAAAAGGTTGCCTCTGATGGGAATGCATTAGTGCTTACACATCTGGAAAGGCAATATCAATGCAAATCATTTAAACATGTTTAAAATATTGGTTTACGATTCTGTTGGTTGGTTTCCTTTTTACCAGTGTCCCAACTTTGTCACAATTGACGTAATATATTTAACGTAGCTGCCTCAAAATCTGACTTGAAAAGGTGGGGTCCCAGTCTGAAAGTAGGGCTGGCTTACTTGGTAGGTTTCAACCGGGCCTTTGTCCATATTCAGGTCCCACACCTTGGCGGTGAGGTAATCTCTTGTCAGCAGGTAGCGTCCATTGTGGCTGAACTTAACATCCGACACGGAGGAAATAATCTCTGAGAAAAAGGAGCGGCTCCCTGGATCTTCAGGCTCCTCAAAAACTAGTTCAACACAGACCCAAAGGGTACCATTTATTTGAACAAATACGCCGACATGCTTCTTTTAGACTGGAGTTATTCATGTTCAGCTGTACAATACTCCACGCTACAATACCACACTCACGCTTGGTGTGTCTGTCGCAGAGGGCCGAGGCTCTCATGTCACAGAGGCGCAGGGTCCCCTTGCTGCTGCTGTACACAAACAGGTGGCAGTGCTGAGGGTGGAACTCTGCTGCTGTTATCACCTCTGTCAGCTCCTCCATGTTGGTGGGTTTGATGTCAACGATATCTGCGAAGAAGCTTCATCAAGGAAAACAAAGTACAAAGGTGTGACAACCAGATTTCGGAACATGTATTGTGTTTTTTTGTGTGTATGTTTTTAGAGGAATTTTACTAATATTTTTGTTGTTTCAACTTCAAATTACAACCAAACAACGTATGCCAACAACCCCTTGACACAAACACACGCTCTGTTCCTCACTTTGTTCTATTTGTGTTGCAGTAGTCCTGTGTGGTTCAGTAGGAAGTGAATTATTCAAACTAGTCCTCCAAAGATGCCTCTGATTTTCTAGGTCAGCTTCCACTTAAATTGGAAAACACCAAAGACAGCCAGTACAACATGATCCAGTCTGTTCTGAAAACACACTCTGGGTCAGAACACAGCTCTCTAATCAGAACAGAAATCCACTCTCAAGTCTTTATAGCTTGCATAGAAGAATTATCTCAGATGAGCAGAAGATTTTATAGTCAAGGCCTATAAATAAATGTGTACAACTTGTTAAATTTTACAGATAATGAACATAAACATACTGTAGTAATAGTATAGCATTGTACTCAACACATTGTTGGCAAATTGTTAAACTAAACAAAGAAATAAATTTGATTACATTTACCAACAAAAGAAATGGCTCTCTGACATTTTCTTATGACTGACCCCTCGTCCCCACCACACACACACACACACACACCCACACACACACACACACACACACACACACACACACACACACACACACACACACAC
>JAVKLF010000100.1:4804642-4817658 GCA_034783495.1 Millerichthys robustus
AAGGAAATCAGATGTTTGTGTCAATGCAAATTAAAATTCTAACAACATTGTGGGACCAAAAATAATGTCTTTAAGGATACTGAAGCTACGGTCTGTGATGTCCAGGTGCCACATATTGATGCGAAGGTCATCAGCAGACAGGTAGGTTTCCCCATCGCTATTGACAGAGATGGAATTGATGTGGTACGTGTGGCCGTTTGCAAAGACCCGCCTGGGACGAACCTCCACCATCAGATCTGTTGGTTTTAGTACTGGCACCTTGGATTCAAAAGAAATGTGAAAGGCTTAAGTTTTAGAACAGTGTGTAATAATTAAGTGAGACAAAAGGTAACAAAAATAGAAGAGGGTGTGAGTCAATGGTCACACAATGAACACAACTAATGTGCAAAAGGCTTGGGCTCACTGAATGTGAACCTGATATATAGAGGACTCAACATAATCAAAGTGTGTTACTGTGTGTGTGCGTGTGTGTGTGTGTGTGCTTACATTCAGAGAAGTGATGGTAGAAATATCCTTTAGCCGTCCTTCCTCATCTTTCAGGTTGTATCCCTCTGGTCTCTTGTCTCTCTCGCTCACCTTCCACAGTTTGATGGTCTTATCTGTGATGAACATTCACATCAGGAAAGTTTGTTAACTTCAGACAAAGCCTACAGAACAAACAGGTGCAACAACTTTTACAGCAGTAAATAAAAAAAATAATTCCTCACACCTGAAGTGAACACACTCAAACCACAGCCAAAATCCTGTTTACCTGCGATTATACTGTGGAAAAGTTTTACCTGCTGTAGACAGCTCTTTGAATGAATCGATCTTCTTGCTGGGAGGCAACGGCTCTACCAACGAAGCCATTGTGCCGCCCCATGGCAGATCATCCAAACACTAATATATACATCTTTAAATTAAGTTGTAGTTAAATTAAGTTTTGTGCCACAGTTATATTTTCATATACCTGATTTTGGTTCCTCTCAGATTGACCATTAGCTCATAATTTCGGTTGGAATTATGCACAGAGTTATCTGTAAGATATTCATTGCTTAAATCTCTCCAAAGAACCCCATTTCACATATTCACAACTATCACTTTAAGTGAACCAACATATTCAGATTTTAGAAGTGACAATGTCAATTTTGTGTCCACTGTGTTATTGAAGACAAAGCCTTTTCTAAACTGAGTTATGTTTCTTAAGTATCTGATCCCTGCTTTACCAGTTTGAGAACATTTTTAGTGTTGAGTGTGAAGCACAGATTAAAGTCTTTATTTTTCTTACTGGCGAGGAGGTGTAGAACTTAGAGCCAGGTGGCATTAAAGTCTGGACAAGTTACTGAGTTCTATCTCAGGGTCATTTGAAAACAAATCCAGCTGGAACCCAATAGGCTCTAGAGTTAGAGGTTGAGCTGTCACTGTTTCTCACCATTGGTGGAGAGCAGGAAATGTGCTGCATTCTGCTGCGGCAGCCATCTGATCTTGTTGATTTTCTCCTCTATCTCCAGACTCTTCAGGTAGTCAAAATCCGGCTCGTGGCTCTGAAATGTGCTGTAGACATTGTACTCCCCCGAGTCTCCTGTGTCCCCTGTCTCCTCGGGCTCACCTTTAGACTAAAGGAAGTGAAGAAAACTCATCGTTCGGTGATAATCTTTTCACTCTGTGTATGGGTACATTATAAAAACTAGGCAGGGCACAGAGAGCTCTGCTTGTTAAACTGACCTCTGTCTCTCTTTGGAAGATGACCACTCGGCCACCTTTATCCCCTGTGGCCAACAGGTCCCCTGTCTGATTGAACTCCACTGTAGAAATGACATCAGCTGGGAGGAACAGAGAAAAATATGAAGCAATTAGGCAGGATGACAAAAATTTAGTTCTTCTTTGCAAGTGTCAAAATACAGTTCTAATGTTCCTGAGGTAGCTTGGAAACCTCCTCAGCAACTCTGTGGGTGTCTAAGCCAATCGCGGGAACACATTGAGACATATGAGACAAACGACCACCCATACTTGGGGACAATTTAGCGTTACAAAATAACTTAACATGCATGTTTTTGATCCGTGGAAGAACGGGTGACTGGAGAAAATGGGGAGAACATGCAAACTCTACACAGGAAGGCCAGGAGCAGATTCTGCAACCTTTTTGCTGTAAGGCAACAACTACTGCACCACTTTGCCGCTCATATCATATCATATCATATCATATTGTTTTGTAATATATGGCATCTCAATATATCGTATCATTTAAGAACATAATGTATTGTATTGTATTGTATTGTACAATACAGAGGAGATATGAGCCTATGATAATATACCATTCTGAGTCCCCATAGACAGGACCGACTTACCTTCGGTGACGTAGTCTCGCAGGAAGGTGTGGTTGACTTTGGGGCTCTCGGCGTCCTCGCCCATCTGAAGCTGTAGGAGGGTTACCCGTCACCGCTCCCGTCCTGAGGGGAAGGGTCCAATCTGTAATATCTCTTCCCACCCAGTCTCCGCCCATGCTGCTAGGGCCTACTGTAGTGGCCTGAAGCAAGGCATCCTGGGAAAAAAAAACAACAGCCAGGAAGAAGAAGAAGTGTAAAGATGGAAGACAGGATAATGGGTACAAGGATGGAAGCAAAAATAAAGGGACTGAATAAGGAATGAAGTATGAAGAGCCTAATAAGAGAACTTGCCAAATGACGTTCCCCTAATTACATGTTTAATTTCCTTTTTTAGCAAAGACACGTGTGTTGCGAAGGCCTAGTCAGTGCTGGAACAAATCTCTGCACTATGGAGTGGAAACAAGCTCAAAGCAGGGAAAATGAATCCATATGCATAAATACAGGATGATGACTGGAAAAATTAAATCATTCTCAACATTCATTCTGTAAAATGATGCCAGTGGTAGTCAATGATCTAAGGGTGTGGCAGTCCTCCCTGCCCTCTTTTTCTCATACACACAAACACACACACACACACTGCTCAGATAGATAGTCCTTGACGAAGATCAGAGCAGAACACATCGTCTTCCCTCTGCTGCAGGAAGGTAGGGAGGGGGAACAGGCCTAAGCGTACCTACCAGTCCGCCTGCTGCTGCTGTTTGTACACGTCTCTCTGCTGCAGTGTGCTCCGAACAGGGCCCTGGTGTGTGTCCGTCAGAGAGAGGGGAGCAAGAAGAGGAAAAATACAGAGCAAGGGTGGGATGAGGAGGTAAGGCGAAAAGGAGGAGAAAAAAGCGAAAGAGAGAGGGACAGTGAGGGGGATGGAGGACCGCTGGCTGCTGATGCTGAGGATAGGCTTCTGTGCAGCATCCACTGTGTCATGGCAGCCTCCTCTTGGAGCAGCCAATCACAGCACAGCTTTCACTGATGGGTCCACCCACTGCAGCTGGTGGGGAGAGGGGACGACCAGCAGAGGGAGCCATCCAATGAAATAGAGTGCCGTCTGAAAGGTAAAGTTTATGTCAAATTTTAAACATAGTGCTGCAATGTTATTGAATATATGACTTAATAAAAAAATATGTGAATGATAAAATAGGAAAAAAACAATTACCATAATGAAATAATTAATTGACTTTAACAGAGGGCGACGCGGTGGCTCAGTTGGCAGAGCTGTAGCCTCTCTGTAAGGATGTAGCTGGATCAAATCCTGACCGGGGACCTTTCTCAGTAGGGTCTGCATGTTCTTTCTGTGCATGTGTGGGTTTTCTCCTGGTACTTTGGATTCCTACCACAGATCAAAAACATGAAGGTTAGGCTAATTTGCCACTCTAAATTGTCCCTAGGTGTAGCCTAATTGGTTGTTTGTCTCCATGTGGTCCTGTAACAGACTAGCAACCAGTCCAGTACCTTCCACAGTGATCCTGAAAAGAAGAGGCAGGTTAAGATAATAGATGGACTTTAATAGGTTATTTGTTTCTACAGTAATAAATTGCGTCCCTTGCGAAATCTAAACTTCATTAAAAAAAAAAAAATAATTGATGTCATTCGATATTATGACTATTCTATGATTTTTCTTGATTTTGGGTCATTCTGCTATTTTGAAGAAGAAGAGATGAATTGCTGCATGTCTATGGACAATACCAATTAAGCAGATTGATATTACTTTACAAAAAATTGGTTAAAAAAATACCATGTGAGCAGTAGAGGGCGCCGCTGAGGTTAAACCCTGCGAGGTAGCAGTCATCATTAACTCGCAGAAGAAGAAAACGACTTAGAGACGAGAGGAAAAAATGACAGGGCGCGCAAAAAGAAAACCCAAAGTAATTCAGGTAATATTATCTTCCTCTTGCTGCTTTTGCAGGTTTGAATATATAGCTGTCTAGAATAGGGGTTTAATGGATCGTGACGTGCAGCTTGTTTCGGTATCACGACATTTAGGCAACATCTGGGAAACGAAAATGGGCAGAAGTGTTTGATTCGATGAGTGAGTGGTGAGACGACAACATGGCAGCAGCTTTATCACTACCGACCCTCAAAACATCTGCTCCAGTTACGCAAAAGCTTTTGGGTTTTCCATTTCTACCACACATCCACAAACCTTTGTAAAATAGTGATAGACAGACTTGTTGCTGTTCTGCAGCAGGAAACGGAATATATTAATTCCTTCTTATTATTAGCTATTGGTGCGCCCCTTAGCTGATATAAGTGGTGTTTTATTGGTTTTACAGCACATACTGAATGTAGGAAGTCACTCTTTAACCCATTTTTGTGGTACACTCTCATAAACACAGGTCCATAATGTAATAAATACAATCGCCTCTAAGCTTTTGATACTTCAAAAAAACTAAAATAGCTTTACAAGCTTTAAACTTTAAAAGTTTATTGAAGAGCTTGAACTGTACCATAATGTGCAAACCAATCTGGGTATGATTGTTACTTCTTTGTCTTGTTTTATCAGGAGTCGGACTCAGTCAACGGCGAGGTAAAGAAAGCCCGGCCCGATGAAACCAAACTTGTGCTGTTGTCCAAAGTGAATACAGAGCAACGCGATGAGTTGGAGCAACTGTACAGGTTTCCCATGCCAGAAGATTTGTACCATTTTTGGGATTTCTGCAAGGAGATTTGTCCTGACAACCCTCGTGGTAAGTTTGTGCTAAAGCGCAACACCAATGGGACAAAAAGCTGCATCTGGGGTGTAAAGAGTAATTTGCTTTATGTAGAAAAGATGGATCCACTCAGCTTCAGTTATTCTTAGCCAGACAAAAGTTTAAAGCCATGGACTCAATGTAAAGGAAAATCTTATTTTTAAAAAGTCAGTAATGCCTAGTGAGGCATTTGAGGAGACATTTGTTTGTGTTTTAGTTTATTGCTGATATGTTGAATACCAGTATGTGTCTGTCAAATAATTAAAAAAAAGTATTGACTAATCTGTTTGTGTTTTTGTGCTGATTTTATTTGTATAAACCTGTTCAGGAGCGCTGAAAGACACCCTGGGTTTGCAGCTCGTTGGGCCTTTTGACCTTCTGGCAGGAGCTCATAGAAACTCCAAGGCTTCTCAGCCGAACTTCCACCTTCACTGGAGGTTTTTCTACGACCCTCCAGAGTTTCAGACAGTACTTATAGGGAGTGAGGCCAGCCAGCATCACATGGGCTACTACAGGTATGACAGTGTTGTGACTTTCCATCAAATATTTTTGATTAAAGTGACAGAGGAGTCAAATTAGTGTGGGATTTGTGATGAGTGGCTGTTATTTAGCCTCTTTTTAATCTATTTGTTTCCTTATATCTGCCAGGGACACTCCTGACTCACTTCCTTCATTTGTTGGTGAAAATGAAGCAAAGAGGGGCTGCTCGATTACACAAATGGGTGATAACGTCTTTGCGGCTGTCTAGTGAGTTTTAACTCACATTTGTTTATCATGTGTTATTTTATTAAAATTGCGATCATGTTCCAGCTAAATGATCATGAATGGCAATGTTCCTCCCTATTTTTTTCCACATCAGTCTGTACCTGCTGAGGAAGAAGAAGGAAAGGAGCAATAAAAGAGCAGAAGGAGAGACTGGGGAGAGCTTGGAGGCAAAGCTTCGAAAGAAGGCCGACAGTCTTGGCTTTTCTTTAGAGCAGAAAACTAAAAGCATGAAGCAGCGGGACAAAAAGGTAATTTACACTAAAACATTTTATCTGTCAGAGTCTTTATGAACCCTTTGGATTATTCTCCAACAAAATCTGTCAGGAATTCTACTTTGTTTACGTTTTTATGCATAAACATCCACTTTTACTTCATTGTAATTTATCAGAGACGGTCAGAGTGTTTTCTTCTAGTGTCACTGACTTTGTTATTCACAAAGAAATAAGTTGAGTTTTTAATCCTGGGCAAGATGTGTGAAGGACATGAGCATCATATCTACTTTCAGTTTAATGGATTTAGAAAGTTTTGACAAATTTCAGCTCTGGTTCCTCATCTGATATGTCCTCATATCATCACTTTTGTAGCACTCTTTGTGAATGTCTAAATCATTTTATAATTTTGAGTTATTAATAATAAAATGTATAAATAAAATTCTTATGTCACATTATAGGTGGTAACCAAGACATTCCACGGTTCTGGTATTGTTGTGCCTGTTGACAAGAATGATGTAGGATACAGAGAACTACCAGAAACAGATGGTGAGCTCAAATATGTCTGCTGGCGTTTTTTAATACTATTCTATCTGTTAACCTGTTTTATGTATTCCTTTGTTTGAATGTATTTGAATAAATGTCATTTTGCCTTTCCTAGCTGGGCTCAAAAAGATCTGTAAAGCCATTGCCGAAGCACGGAGTGATGAAGAGCGTGTCAAAGCCTTTGGACCGATCCAGGAGATGATGACATTTGTTCAGTTTGCTAATGATGAGTGCGACTATGGAATGGGATATGAACTAGGAATAGATCTCTTCTGTTACGGATCTCATGTGAGTCTTTAGTGATCAATTTTAGCCATATATTAATATTTTGTCTACTGTATAAGATTGTTCAGATAAAGGCACAGTAACATAAGGAACAAAAATGGTAACTCTACTTCATTAGAATTAATTCATTTGTTATTTTATTACAAAAGGATTGACTGGCTTTACGTCCCTTTGACTTGTTAAACATTAGATTTACAATGGGTTTTATATGCTGACGAGCCAGAATTGTTGAGGTTTAGTCTTAGAATACTTTTTTAACTTGTATTTTGAATTGCCAGTTGTTTATGTGATGGGTTTACTAGGAGTAAAGCTTTCATAAATACATTGTTAATCTTTTGTTTCTTCTCTCATTCAGTACTTTCACAAGGTTATCAAGCAGCTTCTGCCTATGGCCTACAGCTTGCTGAAAAGAAGTTTGTTTGGTGAAATTTTGGAGGCCCACCTCTCCTGTCGCAGCCATGACAACCTGGACCAACTCTCTGCACATTAAAAAAAAAAGACTCAAGTAGTCCCGCCAAAAGTTTCAGTTCTGGTTCTTATAAGCTTTCCCACCATGTGTGTTTTTAATTTCTGTTGTTTGTCTTTGTTAATGTTGTTGGTGGTTTTGTTGCTGCTGTCACTTATGGAACAGTTTCAGTGGTATGTTGTTTGTAAAAGCTAGATGTGTAATAAAGCATTTTTATATTTTTACAAATTTGTTTTGGGCATGCTCTGAATATTTCATGCAATCAGCTAAGGTATGTGTTGTGCAGCAGTTATTGTGCAGAATGTACCTTACCTTGCTTGAAATGTGAAACTTCAGGAGAAGCTGTTACTTTAATTTTACAGATAAAAACAAAGCAGTAAATCAGTTACATTTTCTTTCTTCCATGTCTCTGAAATATTGTTATGATTTTGCCCTGTCAGCTTCCATAAAAGCTATAACTTAGTGAAGAAGACCAGGCCAATTTAGAGAAAGATTGCATTACGTAAACCTAACTCAATATATTTGGGTTGCTTGTTTGAAAACAGTGTTATTTCTTAAATGTTGTGGGCACCAAATTGACATTTTACAACGGAATACTATAGCTGCAGAGGCACAGAAGGCGAGACGACAAATAAAATAAAAATATGGAGACATAAAAACATTGGTGCGTTCATGTATCACTGGGAAAATAAAGTCTTCATGTTCCATTTTGCTTAGCTTTTAATGTTAGGTAGAATATAGTCTAAGTGTAACTTGTGGCACTGTAAAATCATTTTATTTTACATGTTTCGTTCAAATCCAAAAATAAATCGTATTTAAGAGAGTTCGTGCAAAATATTCCCAGTTTCATCGGAGAAAAAGCTGAGTTTAATAAAATGTCCGACTGTCCTTGAAAGCAGCGCGGATTCTGCAGAGTTTCGGGAAAGCGCCTTTGAAGGAAGCGCGTGCACGTGTCCGTACACATTCATGCGCAGGCTACAGCTGCACACCCGGAGCATCCCTGAAGTGAGGGAGCGCTCAGTTCCCTCTCTCAGTGCGGAACAAGTCGCTGCGTTGGCTTTTTCTCGCGTTTGGTTGCTTGTTTCTTTTCAACACAAGCAGTCAAAGACGGACGCAGAATGGTCCGGGGCCCCACCGAGCCCTGTGGATTCTGAGGCCCGCACACGAACCCACCTTCCACCGGCAAGAAGACTCCTCCACCCGCCTCAGTCACTCACTGACCGCACCGTCTTCTCTGGCACTCAGCCCAAGACGGAATGTCAAGTAGTCCCGAAGACAGTCGCTCCAGGGGCGACGGCTCCGACCGTGACTCCAAAAAGGCCTCCTCGAGCAACACGTCCCCCGAGGGTGGACCTCCACCGCCGCTGCACCAGAGCCGCATACGGCAGGTGGGTGTCTGTCCGTCCGCAGCCTGTGTGTTCCGGTCAGCCGCGGAACGACTCGCCTCAGCCCGCTGCTGAAGCTGCGCGCGGAGGCTGAGAAGGTCCGAGGCGGGGCCGTGCAGCTGTAACAGTCTGTTGAACAAACTAGCTGCTAACAAGAAAACATGTTAGTGGGGAAGACCCCAGATGTTTACATATGAGGTTTAAAGTGGCCTGGATGGAGGTGTGAAAAAAAACCCAACTCCTGTAGGCCAGTTGTGGCAGCTGACATGGCCGCCAAAAATAAACACCAGCACGTCTGCATCTGTTTATTTACCGTGGCAGGTGTCAGTAAGACGTGTTTACATCCTAATTGGAGGTTTACTGTGCAGATCAGATGGGGCCATATTACACTGGCGACCAGAGGAGCAGCATGTCTGCCTTCAACTTTAACAAAAATATCTGATTTTGTCTGTCTAACATATCCAATGTCTTGGGTTTTGTCAGAATTTATTTATTTATGTAAGTTGACAATCTTTTGAGTGACACACACATATACCACATTGAGTGTGCCTGCTTGCAGTATTCTGTTTCAGCATATCTTGCGTGTGTATGGGGTTTAGACTTGCAGCGTGACTTTAAATTCATATGCTGCTGTATATTATATTTGTCTAGCACTTTAAATACAGAAATACTTCTTTAAATGTAGAATTGTCTTATATGGGCTTTTCTTTGGTTGATATGAATCAAGATCTGTATCCTGTCTGCATGCACTCTCTTATTGTAATATGATTTCAGTAATGGACTCTAGTGAGTCACACTCACACACACACACATGCACACACTTTTGGCTCCTGCCATTGGGTGAGGCCTTGAAAATCAGATACGTTGATGGATTACAGAGGTTTTCTTGTAATGCCACTGGAAAAGACAGAAGCAGCACTAAGCAGGCTCAAGTGTTAGTGTTGATCACATCATTAACAAAAGCCCAGGATGCTAACTAAGTTTATGTAAGCTCATTAGAGCAGTGATATCACTTGAAATATGATAAACATTCATCTCGAGGTGTTCTTTTTTTTAAAGGCTGGCTGAACTAATAAAACTAGCCAGTTAATATTGTTTCATTGAATATAAGTGTTGTGTTGGAGCTTGATTTTTTTTACTTCTTCCACGCAATATTGAAACAACACATGCAATGTGTAAAATAATATAAGCTGTATCAATAAACAACATGGTAGTTGTTACAAAACAAACACACAGATAGCTCAGATATTGGATGAGAGTAAAACGTTTTTAAGTTAGAGAAATAGCATTTTGTGCAAAATACAATAAACAATGAGGCCTGAATGACTAAAATTTGTTGACAAAACTGAAACCGAGTAATCAAAGACAGAATGCTAGTGAAAAACTAAAAGAAGCTAAAAGCCAAAAGTAGCAAAACACTAAATAAAAGATAAAAATTGCAAAAAAAACCCAAAACTAGATAGACTTGAAAAGACTAGATAAGAAACAATGGCTAGAATGTAAAAGTAGCAAAATTTTAGCTAAAAGAAGCAAATTCTAAATCTGTTTCTAGTTAGAAGTCTAAAGATTGTACATTTGGAAATATGAAGGGCTAAAATAGCACAAAGTATGCAGAAATAGAAATTCTAAGAAATAACAGGAAAAGAAACTAAAACAGCTTTTAAAAAACTGTTCTCAATCTTCAAATCTTCAAAAAGCTGCACTTATTGTTTTGCAAATAAAAATTGTTCGTATTTTGGACATGGCAACTTCAAGCTGGTGACCTCTCTCAAATAAAACAAAGGTGTGCCAGGTAAACAGAAGTCATTAAAGGAGCCTTGTTGAAAGGACTGCTGCAATAATAGCTTCACTTTTCTGAGACATAAAGAGAGGACGACAAAGGGCCACGTGATATGAAGATCTTACTTGCAGGTCTAAAAATACTCCCTGTCTCCAGTGTGGTATTCCTGGAGAAAAACAGCCTCTTTCTAGCCAAGTATGTCTACGTCTCTGCTTACGGAACTGACCCCGAATTACCGGGCTCTCACAAGTGTCTCTGGCCAAAGCTTCTTTTTGTGTGGTTGAATTGGTGAATTTTGATCAGTTTAGACGCTAGCCTATATTCCTTCTGATGTCTTGTCAGAGGTGGAGTAAACCATGGGCAGGTTCATAGTTTCATGATGGGGCAGACACAAACATAAACAGGACAGACAGTTTTTAAACAACAATTTCATTTTAAATTAGTAAATTTGTTCAGACTTAATTTATCTGTTTTTTTTTTGCACTGCATGCACCACATATTTTGTCATCTCTGGTCGCCTTGCCATTCATCTCTTCAGTTTCTTTCTCTGTCTTAACCCAGAGCTTTGACACTTTACCTCAATTTTCTCCTTGTTCTCTTATAGCTGCCAGACTAACCCAGCTCCCCTTTCTCTTAAAAATGCCTCAATCCCTGTCTCCCTGCTCCCTATCTGTCCTTCTCTCTTCCACTCTGATAAACACTGACGTCCCAGTCTGCCAGGAGGTCAGGTTACACCTTTGACATTTTCGATCTCCCTTTTTTGTCTCCAAATCTTATATGTCTTTCTGCATCCGCCTGCCTTGATGTCTGCTGCTCTGTTTACACGGGGAGTGGTAGGATGGGGCTCTGCAGGAAGGGAGTATTAATGGAGTCATGGCCTTCATTACATTAGTTATGGACAACTACATCAACGCACACCCACATACAGCTGCCTTCCTGTGCAGGATGTCTAAAAGAAATGCTGGACTGGATGCAGTACCTGCAGGTGCAGTTATACTGCATGGACATCTATACATACGACACCCTCAATCAGTTTATTACGTATCAGTTAAAGTGAGCTTTTAGAGCACCTCCCTGGTTATAAATGCTTACGTAAACGTGTGTGAATAACCACTATCATTCACTCTATCGCATCCACTGATGTTTACCAAAAGCTTCGTAATTGCTTCCTGTAAAACCTTGGCATGATGCAGCATTATTTGGATTTATTTCTACGTTGACAAACTTCATTTGTCCTTTTACGCAGACATTTTGAAGCGGTCTATGCGACAAAGTTATCATGACTATGTTTTCTATTATAGATAGCTCTTTGAACAACCTTATCTTGGAGAAAGGGAGTTTAATTCGGATTGGACTGACGTGCTAACAGCTAATCCCAGTGGGATTCTTCCACTTATGGATGTCCCAAGGGCAGAGAAACCATATTTTGATGAGTCACACTTCTTTATCATGTGCTTAGAGATACATTTATAAACTGATTTAACTCCTCGCAGAATTTAAGAATTAGTACGTAGCCAGACTGTTGAAACCTCACATTAGCTTGAGTCGTGCCTTCTGTTCCATATAGGGTGGGTGTTTTTAGGTGGGGTGGGTATTTAGAGGTTAATTATTCATTATGGCTTTATAACTCTGCTTCCAGTTAGAGAGGACTAGAAAGAGGGAGAGAGAGCAGGGTGTGGTTGAAGATCAATGCTCTTTTCAGAAGCTGAGCTCAAACACCTTCATGTGCTCTCTCTTGCTCTCATCAGCTGCTTCCTAATGCCCCTACTTAGCTCATTCTTTTCCTGTTTCCTAAGGCATAGTGTTTTTAGTTTGTTGAATCTGTGAGAATAGCATGATTTATGGGACAAAAAACAAAACAAAAGACAACATCAAAACATTAGCCTGGTTTTCAGGTGTTAAAGATGCAACCGCTGCTGTAATTCAGGTTATTGCAGAGTTGGAGTGCACTGTTTTAGCCTATTTGCTTTATTTTAAATATGTATTTCTGTTATATGTACCTTTTTTGTCCTGAATCAATCCAATTCATGCAGGGCAGTTGCACAATATATAGCTGAAAGTAATAGATGCTGATTAAATATGAATAATTTGTTTTCTTATCTACTTTTTACACAATCTTATGTTCAGTGTTAACTTTTTTCTCTAAAGTTTGCTGTTGTTCTATCATTCAGAACGACAGTATCACCCAGCATCTCTGGTCTGACTGGGCACTGCAGCAAATTTTAGGTCACGCTTCATAATTCATATTATGTTCGACTGGAGTGAAATCAGTTTCTGCCTCAATGCCTTTTGTGATTTGATGCTGGAAGAGAAAGACACGGTCAAAGGGATAAACAGAAAAGCAGGATTTATTGTATTGACTATTGTTGATTATAACAGAGATAAATTATCAACACATTATTGTCTGAGTCATTTCCTCCAGTTTTTAACACATAGTATCTGATGTTCCCTCACACCCCACGTCATGAATATGCTGTCACCACATTTCCCCTTACTTCACCATGACTTCAAGTTTTGTGCATGATCAAAG
>JAVKLF010000100.1:4837713-4849281 GCA_034783495.1 Millerichthys robustus
TCTTTCTTTCTTTCTTTCTTTCTTTCTTTCTTTCTTTCTTTCTTTCTTTCTTCCTTCCTTCCTTCCTTCCTTCCTTCTTTCTTTCTTTCCTTCTTTGTCTGCCTCTCACCCGATCCTTTTGTACTTTCTTGCTTGTCTGTCGTAAACAGAGTGGTTTCACCCCTCTACACATCGCTGCTCACTATGGTAACGTGAACGTCTCCACCCTGTTGCTGAACAGAGGAGCTGCTGTTGACTTCACGGCCCGGGTAGAACCCCATTTCTACTCCTGAGCAAAAAGAGAGACTTTGTCACAATCATTTAATTAATTGATTAAAAACTGAGACATGGTAGTTTGTGCATTGCTGCATGAAATGCTAATTATTTCCTCTTCAACATCCTTACCTCCCGCTTTATTCTAAACATTTACCTACATTCAACCCCTAACATTTAAAAAAAAAATGATCTTACATTTTTTTTTCACCTGAATGTCCTACTGGGAGTGACATTTAAATGCAACGTGATGTTATCCTTTTGCTTTACAAAAGAAAAACACACAATTTATTAAATAAGTCCTATTTTTGAGAGAATCATGTGATTATCTTGGTTGGCAGTATTAACTTTTTTATTTCCTAAACTGCCTTTTCAGAATGGGATAACACCTCTTCATGTGGCCTCCAAGAGAGGTAACACAAACATGGTGGCTCTGCTGTTGGATAGAGGGGCTCAAATAGATGCTAAAACACGGGTAAGACTTTTTTAGTTTTGGACAAAAGTTTTTGTTAAAAAACATTCTACAAGTAATGAGGGGCAACTACTTGATTGAGCGCTCCGGTTAAAGGTCAGTGCTGTGTTCATGGATTCATATTCATATGTTTGTATTGTCTCCCAGGATGGTCTGACACCGCTGCACTGCGCAGCCAGGAGTGGACATGACACAGCAGTGGAGCTTCTTTTGGAAAGAGGAGCCCCCATTTTAGCAAGAACCAAGGTAGTGTGACTGACTATTCACAGCATCGGAAAACTTCAATTTTTTTCCTCCCTCCTCTAAATAGAGTATTTTACTTGGCAGAATGGACTGTCCCCGTTGCACATGTCAGCCCAGGGAGACCACATCGAGTGTGTGAAACTCCTGCTGCAACACACGGCCCCTGTTGATGACGTTACTCTCGACTACCTCACAGCACTGCACGTCGCAGCTCACTGTGGCCACTACAGAGTCACCAAACTCCTCCTGGACAAGAAGGCCAATCCTAATGCCAGAGCACTGGTAGGAATGAATATAACTGTGGGAGTGCCAGCGTAAGCATTATTAAAGCTTCTGAAACACTAGATGTTCTGTCATTCTTTCTACTAGAATGGATTCACTCCTCTTCACATTGCTTGTAAGAAGAACAGAGTGAAGGTGATGGAACTGCTAATTAAATATGGTGCCTCCATCCAGGCAATCACTGAGGTGAGTGTTTTTTATGACTCTCCGAGGACAGTCTGTGTAAAAATACATCACAGTGTTCCTTCACATTATGTTGCCTTTTCTTTGGTCTCTCAATCGTTTTCCTTCTAGTCTGGTTTGACTCCCATCCACGTAGCGGCTTTCATGGGCCACCTCAACATCGTTCTTCTTCTGCTGCAGAATGGAGCCTCGCCGGATGTTCGCAACATTGTGAGTAGTAAGAAGTTCTCATTAGTGGTCTGGTTTTTGCAGTTGTGCACACATTTCTTTTGTAGCTCAGTGTCTTTATGCTGCTAAATGCTGCTTGTTTGCACATCAGCGTGGTGAGACAGCTCTCCACATGGCAGCTCGGGCAGGTCAGATGGAAGTGGTTCGCTGTTTGTTGAGAAATGGAGCATTGGTGGATGCCATGGCCAGGGTGAGTCATCTGTCAGCATCAGAAATCAGACTACTCTTTTTTTTTGTTCACGATGAATAAGAGCTTTATATTCAGTGGGATTATATTTTGAACTCCATTTATTGTTTATTTATTTTTGCATGTTATGTGTTCTATATCTGAAGTAAAACCTTTTTCATTCCTTGCCCTCAGGAGGATCAGACTCCCCTTCATATTGCCTCTCGTTTGGGTAAAACCGATATTGTTCAGCTGCTGCTGCAGCACATGGCCCACCCGGATGCTGCTACCACCAATGGCTACACTCCTCTTCATATTTCAGCCAGAGAGGGTCAAGTAGAAACTGCTGCGGTGCTTCTTGAAGCTGGAGCCTCTCATTCACTGGCCACCAAGGTGAGCAGAAAATGGTGAACACTAAAAATGAAAACAAAACAATCGGGAAATGGAAAAAAAAATGTTTTCTCTCATTTTGCCCAACAGAAAGGATTCACTCCCTTACATGTAGCAGCGAAATATGGAAGTCTTGATGTAGCTAAACTTCTGCTTCAACGCAAAGCTATACCTGATGATGCTGGCAAGGTAGGCTGGAGATCTGTAGCTGCAGATTCCTAAAGTCTAAGTTAATTTTATGGTAATATTATCAGTAAAAGATACAATTATTCCATTTTTTAACATCAATATCAATACCTTTATTTCAGAGTACGACTGTTTTGCAGGAAATTGGAAAAGAGAGCTGCAAAGGTCTTGTTGTTTTCTGAGAATATAATTAATGTGAATGTTTACTCTCACAGAATGGCCTAACTCCTCTACATGTAGCAGCTCATTATGACAACCAGGAGGTGGCTCTGCTGCTACTGGAAAAAGGAGCCTCACCTCATGTTACTGCTAAGGTCAGACAAATGATTTTAAAGAAAAATACTGTAGCCTGTTTTTTGAAGAACAGTTCATCAGACATGGTAAAAGGCAAAAGGGAAGTTGATTTCATGACATTAATCAAGTATCCTTCCTTCTTCTCCAGAACGGTTACACTCCTCTCCACATTGCAACCAAAAAGAACCAGACAAACATTGCTTTAGCACTGCTGCAGTATGGAGCAGAGACTAACGTTCTAACCAAGCAGGGAGTCAGCCCCCTGCACCTGGCAGCCCAGGAAGGACACGCTGAGATGGTCAGCTTACTGCTGCGCAAAGGGGCCCACGTCAACACAGCCACCAAGGTCAAACACAAACAAAAGAGTTTAATATTTTGGTTTCCCTGAACATAACATCATCACAGCATTTTTTATGCTTTGCACCTATGTTGATTGAGAATAAACCATGTGTTTTTTGTTACAGAACGGCTTGACTCCTTTGCATCTCACAGCCCAAGAAGACAGGGTGAATGCAGCAGAAGTGTTGAGCAAACATGATGCTACCTTGGACCAGCAAACTAAAGTATGAATGCAGTTATTTGTTTAGAAACACATTATTAAGAACACATAGGCGATCCCAGTCATTAGCCACACGATACATACAGACTTGTGAAGAAGAACCAAACCCATGTGAGTTACATGTCCTCTGTGTGTATTTCTGTTCAGTATGACTCAGAGTGTATGGCATCTACTGTCTACTGTTCTGTCAGTATGTTTAGCTTCTATTATAACTTCAACTAAATGAAACAAATCAGTCAAATCTATAAAAATAGCCATTTTTTATGCTTCTGAATGCTGCAGCTTGGATACACTCCTCTAATTGTGGCATGTCACTATGGAAATGTCAAGATGGTTAACTTCCTGCTCCAGCAAGGGGCCAGCGTCAACACCAAAACCAAGGTAGTATTTGGTTTGAAAATGTGAATCATAAAAATTTCAGCTCACATTCAGAAATACAACTAATATCACGGTTATGACTGATTTTATTTTTGTGACTAATCAAAATTTTACTCCATTTTTTGGTTTCTGGTATTTCTTTTACAGAATGGTTACACACCACTACATCAGGCAGCACAACAAGGAAATACACACATAGTCAATATTTTGCTGCAGCACGGGGCCAAGCCTAACACTACCACAGTGGTAAGACAAGAAAATATAAATGGCCATCTATTTATACGTGTAAAGTGTATTTTTGATTGAAATGATGATTGCTGAATCTCAGTTTCTCTGTCTGTCTTTCAAATGCCTTTTTGTCTGTTAGAATGGGAACACTGCTCTGTCAATTGCCAAACGCCTTGGCTACATCTCAGTGGTGGACACTCTGAAAGTCGTCACTGAAGAGGTCATCACCACTACAACGGTGAGCTTTAGAGTTGCAGATCTTTCTTTTATATTTATATTTTTCAAATCTCATGTAACTTTTTTCTTTGCCCTGCTGATTTTCTTTTCCGTTACTGTGAATGTGTGTCAGATGGTGACAGAGAAACACAAACTCAATGTTCCAGAGACCATGACAGAGATCCTTGATGTGTCTGATGAAGAAGGTGAGTGAAAGACCCCAACCTGATTGTGGCTCTGGATTGTGTCAAAACTTGCTGCTTAATTGGCAAAACAAGAAAAAAAATTCAAGTTATTTTATTTGTTATTGTATGGCATACCTGGGCTAAAATGTGGCTTTCATTTGAGCAAAAGTGATAAATGTAGTTTGACAGAAGTGGATTGTATGTCTGTATGACTGTATGTCTCATAGCTCTGAAAGTGGAGGATGAACCATTATCTGAGATGTCTGTGGCACTCGAAGGTACAGCGAAATGTCTGCTCTGACAGCTTGTTGTGTCGGGATTTCTAAAAATGACCAATTGATCAAATATTTGTGAGAATTTGTTCTGTTTGTAATTTCATTTTGCAAACTCATCTTATCGGGAAGTGTCTTGTTTTGCAGTTTATAGACCGCTTTAAACGCTTTACGAGATCCAACATTTTAAATTTATGAGTTTGCCGTTCAAACTCAGAGAGAATTGTATTGATGACTGGTGACCACTAACTGCATGAGGTTTTTAAAGGGACATTTTTGACCTTTGGAAGTGGGCTTCTTTGGAGGGGTTATGAGCTAGCATGGAGCTCATCAGTTTGCTCAGACCTAAACTTTATTGCTCGAACCTGAGGTTGTTCAGCGTTATCTCCAACAATTAGGATATTAATTGTTTGTAATCCTTCCACAGAACCTTTTTTCAACAATTTAAACTGTTGCTTTAAAGTCTTGGGACTGTTGAAATTCTCATAAACAATTACTGATTATTACTTCATATCCAAATGAAGAGTTTACTGCATTTTATTGTCAATGTCAATTCTTTAAAAACATTCTTTGAAGGTTTCATAAGCCTCCCTAAAACATTTAATCTTTCATAAGATTTCTTGAGTTTTTGTATTATAGCATAAATGTATATTTTTTTAGGCGAGGACACAATGACGGGTGATGGAGGAGAGTACCTGAGAGCAGAGGACCTTCGAGAGCTGGGAGACGACTCCCTGCCGGGACATTACCTGGATGGCTTCAGCTACATGAGCCATAACCTGGACAGGTCATTAGCAACACACGCAGGCTTTTGTTGAGGAATAATTACAAATGTTGTTGTCGTCCAACCTGTCATCATGCAAACACATTAAACAGTCAAAACTTGTGGTTTTCTAACAGACCTCAGCACACTCCTGTCCACCAAAGCTTTCACCAGAGAGAGGGGGTTCTTATTGAAGATATATTGGCAAGCCACCAGGTGAGAGCATAAAAATGTTTGTTGCAAATTTGCTTCTCTTAGACATTTTTTCTTGCTCCAATTGACTTGCTGATGTTTGCGGACATCTAGGTGTCAGCACTGTCTCGAGAGCACGACAAGGAAAATTTTCGACTGAGCTGGGGTGCGGAACATCTAGATAACGTTGTGTTGTCCTCCACTCTGCTGCACTCTGGGTATACCAACACACACACTCTCACATACACATTCATATTTCTACGTGCTGAAGTGGACCCAAATGTCTAATAAGATGCCATTTTGTAAAATCAGAGTATAAAGCATCTTTTGGGGCTCAGTTATGTTTGTTCTGACTTTGTTTGTTAATGCTACTGCAGCATCTTTCAAACACATATTAAACATAAAGTGAACAGTAGAGTAAAAATTGCCAGTATCAGCACTAGTAAGGGTTAAAAAAAATGTTTAGTTTATCTACATGGGGACACATACACTGCCTTCAAGCCAAGCCTCAGTTGTCCTCCTCACAATCTGAGACCTCTGCAGACTTTACAGAATTTGCTTTAGTTCAGTCTGGTTCTGTTTTTCTTTTGTGCAGTTGTACCTGTTGATTTATGTTGAACATATTCTGTTTTGCTTTAGCTACTGTATGTGCAGCAACATGTCAGAGAGGTGGCTGAAACTGAAAAGTGTGATTGTGTATAATCACTCCTGACATGTGAATCATTTCATTTCTGGTAATAATGGCAGCAATCAAAACTTGACATTCATATTTCAAAACATACCACAATGACAAAGGAAATAAACAACATATTAGGGGTATTTTGATATTGCATAAAAAATCTTCCTAGTGTCAGCAGACTTAATCTGTTTCTATGCAAAATTATTGACTCACTTATACTAGAAATTAATAAGATTAATTTTAAATTAAAATGTTTTAGTTTATAGTATTTCAGGAGAGTTCCTCCATTGTTTGTTTTTGCTCTCTACTTAGTGCAACAGAAAGGCAAAGTTTCTTTTTTGAACCCCAGGCACTGTGTGTGCCAGTAGTTGCCCAACAATAACCATTCTGTCTCAAAATGAATACTTCATTTTTACTTTGCTTTTTTCACGGTTATTTGTATAAAAATCATCTTTGTTTCCTGCTGTTTTTTTGTTTTTGGGTTGGTTTTTTTTTTGCTGTTGTGTATTCTCATGTCCAGTCTGGTGTTTCTAACTTTTACTCATTCTTTATTCTCCCTTTCTCTGTGTGTGCTTACTCTCTTTGTTTGGGTTATTTTTTTTTCTTGGTTTTATGTTTGTTTGTGTGTGTTACTGTTGTATTCTGCTTCTAGCCGTTCCTCTCCATGCCTAGATCAGGACAACAGCAGGTGATACTTTTTATTTTGTGCTTGTAACTGATGATTTCAGTCATAATTTAATAACCTTCTCATCCCTATCCTTACTCTGTGCATGGTTCAGAAATGCATGACTTTATATTAATATACATTGGTTCAGGATTTTAGAACTGAGAGTTTTAAAAGTTTATTTTAACCCTTTGTGGCAGATTTGGCAATAATTAGAGTGTGTAAAAAAACTTGAAGACTTGATAGTACAATATCAGATTATCAGATAGCTGATTTATTAATTTGCACATAGAGAAGATTGCATCTATCAGATGAGCAAAACAGCAGCTGCAATCCATTTACCATGTTAGCCGTCATGAATATGCAGAATATATGATATCAGATCACAAAATATACTTTACTGGGAGGAGGAAATGCAGATATAATCATTTTGCATCCTCTGTCTGAATGATCAAACCTTGTACCTGGTTGCACAGCTGTTTTAGCGTCTACATTTGGCACGTTTTAAAAGGAAGTGCAAACTAGCTGCGCTGTGTATCAGATGCTGTTATCCCCTCTGTTCCACCAATGGGACATTTAATATCCTACTTATTTATAAATAAATAAATAAATAAATAAATATATTTACTGCAGCATAGCAGATTAAAAATGGATTTACTTTTTTGAGTCATCCAGCCATCCATTCTGAATCTTCAAATAAAGCCTGCATTACAATAACTGCACGCTGGCAAATATTCACATTTAATGTGATTGTGTTTTTTTTTAAGGAAAGTTTTTGAAAACATTCGATTGCCTTATACTTCTGTATACATGGAAAATGAGGGAAAATCCATGTAAATTATGGACAATCTATACAATCTATTTGACAAATTAATAAAACTTTGATATTAAAGTATTACATCGAAAAATTAATTAATTAAATTAAATTAATTAACTATGCAACAAAAATATTCATAAAACAAATAATATTCAAACTAATTGAACTTTTTTTTTTTTTGGGGGGGGGGGGGGGGGTGTCAAGGTTAGAAAGAGTCACAGGCTTCAGACCCGTTGCTTTTTGACCTCTGTTTTAAGGAAAAGCTCTTTGCAACGCTGCATTTTCTTGCCTCCATCAATGGCACACACTAAATCCTCATTTCAAGAGGGCGGTCCCCACCACCTTTGCATCTGTTATTATTTGTGCACTCAGTCTTTTTAAATCGCACGCAACACACCTACTTTTAGCACGGGCTAATTTTTGATTTGCACAGCAAATTATTACTGGTTATCTGGGATCTTAATAAATCAGCATTTTAGTGTAGATTTGAGTACTTTACCCTTGAACCATTTATTTTTTTTTATAGGTGTTATTGAGGTCATAGTATGGTACTTAGCTCCTGAGTATTTGCTCCTTACACACTGACTCAACATTTTGGGGCTACAAATTTCCAAATTGCTGATAGAAAAAACAGAAATCTGTATTGTTCTGTTTGTTGTCTATGTTTTTTTTCTTGTGTCATAAAAGCAGTGCTGTTGTGTTTTGCTCCATTTAATTTGTGTGCATGGGGGATTACTGTCAGACTAAACAGCTGTCAGAAATGTTGCATTTCTAAGCAAAGTCTTTGTGTGGTTGTTTTTCTTAAGCTTCCTGGTCAGCTTCATGGTGGATGCCAGAGGTGGAGCAATGCGGGGTTGTCGTCACAACGGCCTGAGGATCATTGTACCACCAAGAAAGTGTTCTGCACCCACACGGGTCACATGCAGGCTGGTGAAGAGACATCGTTTGGCCTCGATGCCCCCCATGGTGGAGGGCGAGGGGCTTGCCGGTCGCATCATAGAAGTGGGACCCACGGGAGCTCAGTTCTTGGGGTAGGTGAATGCTTTCGTGTGTGTCTGTGTGTGAGTAGACCGGGTTGAAGTTTGTGAGTGTGTTTGCTCAGTTGTGTGGTATGTTCAAACTTTCTTCTCCACTCCCCCTCTGTGCTGCGTTTGGGATCAGTAAGCTGCACCTTCCTACGGCTCCCCCTCCTCTGAATGAGGGCGAGAGCCTGGTCAGTCGCATCCTGCAGCTGGGTCCTCCAGGAACAAAGTTCCTCGGGTAGGATCTTGGGAGGGGGGGCACCCTGCCATCTTGGAATCCTGGTCACAATCAATTTCATTTCTACTGTGTCCACCTCAGGATGTTAAAGTTTTCATTCTTAAAGTATTTTGATTATTTTATATTTCTTTTTTTTTAACTGAAGCCTCCTGAATCGTTATCCTATGTTAATCAGGTTTCTTTTTAATGCTTCATGATTCCCAGCATAAATCCCCAGTTTTTTGTTTATTTGGATTCTGCTCATCTAGTGTGAAATGGATTTTGTCTTTATGTTGATATATTCTTTTAATTTTCTTTTCATGGCTGTTTTTTACCCTTTGCATGAAATGCTCAGATTTGAATTAGATATATTTAGTGAAGTTGTTCGTTAAACAGCTCAAGCACAATATTATCTGTGTTTTCATTTGAAATCACTTCTGACAGATTTTAATTAATCATAATTTGTTCTTTTTAATTTTTTACTTTTTCTCATTAGACCCGTGATTGTAGAGATTCCTCATTTTGCGGCTCTGCGAGGTACTGAGAGAGAACTTGTTATTTTGCGAAGTGAGACAGGAGAGAGCTGGAAAGAACATCATTGTGACTTCACTGAGGAGGAGCTGAACCAGATACTCAACGGCATGGATGAAAGTGAGGGTCCACCAGTCATTGACCAATGCATTGATTTTATGAGGATGGAAATAGTAAAGCAATATGTATGTATCTTGTTTCACACAGAACTGGATTCACCTGAAGAGCTTGAGAAGAAAAGAATCTGCCGCATCATCACAAGAGACTTCCCCCAGTATTTTGCTGTGGTCTCGAGGATAAAGCAGGACAGTCATCTGATTGGTCCAGAGGGCGGTGTCCTCAGCAGTATTCTTGCGCCCCAGGTCCAGGCCGTCTTTCCTGAAGGTGCACTTACCAAGAAGATTCGAGTTGGGCTGCAGGTAAATATAGTACTGTCTGTCCATTTAACCAATAATCAGAATTATGACTTTAAACCACTAAAAAATTATTTTCTATGTAATTTTAGGCACAGCCCATCGATGTTGATTTGGTGAGGAAGGTTCTTGGTAACAAAGCTATTTTTAGCCCAATCGTCACTCTAGAGCCGAGACGGAGGAAGTTCCATAAACCAATTACCATGACGATCCCAATTCCCAAGAACTCCAACACTGACGGGCCCAGTGCCGTGTTCAGTGGGGAGACCCCCACTTTACGGCTGCTTTGCAGTATTACTGGTATGTGTGGTGGTAAATATTCAGTAATGTTTCAGCAAACAGTTATAAAATGGAAACAATTTTCATCTGCCCATGCTATTTTTTTTTTGTATAATAACCTGTTAGTGACATATTTTTATTTTACTCTTTTCATAGTTTATTTCTGAAAATGTTGACTCGGGTCAACTATTGAAAATCAGACCAAACTAATGCAATGTATTTTTAGGTTTAAATGCATTAAGTTAAGTTTGTATTCTTTGTTATATTTTCCCTTTGAGTAAATTCCAAAAATACGACTGTTTGAGTGAAACATTTTGGTAAGAAGCCAACCTTTTTATTTTCAGGTGGAACCACTCCTGCCCAGTGGGAAGACATCACTGGCTCCACACCTCTCACCTTTGTTAACCAATGTGTTTCCTTCACCACAAATGTGTCAGCAAGGTAAACAGGTTTTCTCCTAAAATCTATAGGCAGGCATTTTATACTTCAAATCAGATCAATAAAATACCCTGAACATACAGTATATGTCTGTTACTAAGACAACATGTGAAATATTTTCCAGATTCTGGCTGATTGACTGCAGACAGGTTCAAGAGTCGGTTAACTTTGCTACTCAGCTGTACAGAGAAATCATCTGTGTCCCATACATGGCCAAGTTTGTAATTTTTGCCAAGACACTGGACCCCATCGAGGCCCGGCTGCGCTGCTTCTGCATGACAGACGACAAGATGGACAAAACTTTGGAGCAGCAGGAGAACTTCACAGAAGTTGCCCGCAGCAGAGATATTGAGGTGCAGTGTCACAGTGGGGAAAAACAGGGACCAGTCTGAGAAGACGTTCACTCAGACAGTGAATGTTAGAAATAGGATTAAATTATCCCCTTAAAGTAATGATACGGAAAAATAATAATGGAGGGGTTAAATGCGTATGCCCAAGCTGACACATTTTGGTAAATGATACTTAAAGGTTCCTAATGTTGTCTTTGAACAATTAGTTATTATTAGTTTAGTTTATTCTGGTGGTGACTGTTACGTTTTAGCCATTAATAAGCTCTCATGTCCAAACACAGGTCCTGGAGGGAAAGCCCATATATGCTGACTGCTTTGGAAACCTGGTACCTCTCACCAAGAGTGGACAGCACCACGTGTTCAGTTTCTTTGCCTTCAAAGAGAACAGACTGGCACTCTTTATTAAAGTATGACTGTAACAATAAATGAACATTTCTCAAACCTACAGTACATTAACTAATTAGGTAAATTGCTGAACAGATCAGAGATACGGCACAGGAGCCATGTGGTCGCTTGTCCTTCACTAAGGAACCTCGCACATACCGAAGTCTCAACCACAATGCAATCTGCAACCTTAACATTACTCTGCCGGTGTACTCAAAGGTGGGTCTGAATCGACACATAAGTACTGTATCTTGTGTCTTAAAGCAAAAATTAAAACCGTGACTG
>JAVKLF010000100.1:4851710-4863534 GCA_034783495.1 Millerichthys robustus
TTGTAATTGTGTTTTTGAATTTGTAATTGTGTTTTTGTTAATGCTGTTGTGTTTTTGAATTTGTAATTGTGTTTTTGAATTTGTAATTGTGTTTTCGGTAATGTTGTTGTGTTTTGGAATTTGTAATTGTGTTTTCGCTAATGTTGTAGTGTTTTTGAATTTGTAATTGTGTTTTCGCTAATGTTGTAGTGTTTTGCACCTCAGGGCCACCATACAATACACTGATAAAAATGTTCCATTTACTTACAAAAATTAAGACCGCAGTAATCCACTGTGGTCAGGGCTGCATTTAGACTGGTTAAGAATTTATTTCTCAGTCTGTTCAGAACTAAACTCTGCTCCAAACTGAGATTGTTCACATAGCTATTTAGGCAAGATTTTATTTGAACTGTGCACTGAACTATTCCCTTAAACAAAATTTCAACACTGCTTTTTAAACTAAATATATTAAGGTGTTATATTTAATTAAGGCCGCACCTAATCATTTACAAAAAACTATAAATTTAAAATTTACTGAAAAATATTGTAGCAGTTTTCAGCTAAGTGTGTCTTGCTTCTTTCTAAAAATGTTTTTCTTTTTCTTTTGTTTTAGAACTTTAATTTGTAGTCAGACGTTACTGTCTGTAGCTCTCTGGGTAAAGATTTGTTTTGTTCTTCCGTTTTTTTGTTTGTTTGTTTCTTGTTCTTTTTGTGCGTTTTTATGGTTTATTCTGTACAATATGTGTTTTGTATCAAACTGCAAAGAAAAAAGGTCAAAGAGATCAGATTATTTATTTCTTGTCCACATGCCTTTTTTTACTTCTCTTGGCTTTGCTTACGCTGTAGCTGCTCTGCTCCCTTCCAGTCTTTTCTGGAAGATTTTGTCATCTTCATTTTGGCCTCTTTTTGAGACTTTCTTACTCTATGCCATGTCAGCCTTCTACATCTTACATTGTGAACTAAACAAGGATTTTTGATGGCATTGTCTTGCTGAACATTTTCTGGTGTCTCTCTTCCCCACTTCATTTGTCCCTTATATTGTTTACCCTTTCTGGTTACAAATTTTTTTTTAATGAAGATGATGAATCTGAGTCAACCGAGACATTCTTCATGAGAAATAACCAACCCGTTGACCTGGCAACTCTCGCAAGTCCGGACCTTCTGTCTGACATGTCCGACATCAGAATCTCTGCAGCATTTCCTACAGACGTTTATGAGGAGAAAGCTAGAGCAGGAGAGTTGGAGGAACAACGGTTTTTGGCTGTTGGGGAAAAGTTCAAAGATTATCTTGAAGAGGTTGGAGAAATTCAAAAAGATGAGATAGTTAACGGTAGACTTACTGTCACAAAACTTACTATAAACACAGGAGAACATCGAGAACAGAGACTTCTTGTGACATATAGTTCCCAAGAAGATCTTGTCCAAAACGGATCTGAGCAGACTACTTTAACATGTGATCACAAACGTCCCCCAATTATCAAAAAACCTATCAGGAAGAAACTTAGAGATAGAGAGCTCTCTAGGTGTAGCAGCTCTGAGGGAGAGCTAGAAAGAGTTAGTTCTGAGGAGTCTTTAGATGGTGATTCTGTTCTCAGTGAGAGTGGCCCTGCAGCCTCCTCAGTCATTGAGCCTTCAGTTTCTCCTCTAGGTATTAAGACACCAATAGGGTCCACAAGGGAGACCGCTACAGCTGAACAGGAGGAGAAACAAAAAGTTGAGCAGAAAAAGATTCCAAGATCAGTTGTTGAGCTTCAAGTTTCCCCAACACCTATGGGGTCTATAAAGGAAAGGATTACAGCTTTACAGACCAAAGCTGAACAGGAGGAAACACAAAAGGTTGGACAAAGATCAGTTGTGGAGACTCCAACTACTCTAGATACTGAGCCATCCATGGAATCTATAAAGGAAAGAGTTAGAGCTTTTCAGACCAAAGTTGAACATGAGGAGATACAAAAAATTGAAAAGAAAATCATGCAAAAGTCTGCTGAGGAGCCTCCAGTTTCTCATCTAGTCACTGAGGAACCCATGGGATCCATAAAAGAAAATATGGAAGTTGTACAGACAAAGGTTGAACAAGAGGTTAAAAACTTTGTCACTGAGCTGCCAACTTCTCCAGTTAATGAAACACCTGTTGTGTCTATAAAGGAAAGAGTTAGAAATTTACAGACCAGAGTTGAACAAGAAGAGACGCAAAAAGTTGATCATAAAGAAAAACAGAGAACAATTTTGGAGCCTTCAACTTCTCCAGTTAATAAGACATCTATGGTGTCCGTAAATGAAAGAATTAAAGCTTTTCAGACCAAAGGTGAATGGGACGAGACACAAAAAGTTGAACATAAAGACATGAAAAGATCAGTTGTGGAACTTCCAGATTCTACTCAAGGCACTAAGACATCCATTGGGTCTGAAATAGAAAGAGTTTTACAGACTAAAGTTGAACAGACTGAAACACAAAACGTTGGACAAAAAGACATGCAAAGACCAATTGTGGACTCTCCAGTTTTTTCTCTTGTTAACGAGACACCCATTAGGTCTGAAAAAGATAAACTTGGACAAATTAAAGCTGAACAGGAAGCAATTCAGAAATCAGTCGTTGACCCTCCAGCTTCTCCTCTAGTTATTGAAACACCTGTAGGGTCTAAAAAGGAAATAGTTAGAAATTTAAAGACCAAAGATGGACAAAATGTTGATTGTGAAGAAGAGCCTTCAGCTTCATCTTTAGATACTGAGACATCTATGGTGTGTATAAATGAAAGAGTTAGAGCTTTTCAGAACGAAGTTGAACATGAGGGGACACAAAAAGAAAGAGAGAAAGAAGAAGAGAAAAAAAGGCAGAGATCTGTTGTGAAACCTCCAGTTTCTCATCTAGTCACTGAGGCACCCATGGGATCCATGAAAGAAAATGTTGAAGTTGTTAGGACAAAATTTGAACAAGAAGAGATTAAAAAAACTGTCATTGAGCATCCAACCTCTCCTCTTGTTATTGAAACATCTGCAGGGTCTTTAAAAGAGCGAGTTAAAGCATTACAGACCAAAGTTGAATGGGAGGAAACACAAAAAGTGGAACAGAATGAACTTCAACAATCAATTGTGGAACCTCCTGTTCCTTCTCAAGGTGCTGAGGCACCCACTGGGTCTATAAAGAAACAGGTTACTTATTCACAGACTATAGGAGAAAAGAAAGAGACACAAAACTTTGAACAGGAAGAGATTCAAAATTCAGTCTTGGAGCCCCCAGTTTCCCCTCTTGTCATTGAGACTCCCATAGGGTCTATAAGGAACAGAGTTAAAACTTTACAGACTAAAGTTGAACAAGAGGAGATGCAAAAGCATACTAAAGGTCTAACAAATGAGGCCAAATCTTCTTTCACCACAAAAAGTACAGAGAAAGTCATGCCAGAACTTCCCAGAGTTCCTGAGTCCCCTAAATCCCCAAGGTCTCAGACAGAGAGATTAGAGGAGACTATGTCCGTGACTGAGCTGATGAAGGCATTCCAATCAGGGCAGGACCCATCAAAATGTATATCTGGGCTTTTTGAACACAAAGCACCACTTTCTTCTTATGGTAAAACAGAGGTAACTGACTTACCAAATTCTGAAATGACACAGGAGGCTGAACAGAAACCTGCACATGAGCCAGAATTAAAAATCCAAACACAAAGCTCCTCCATTTTCAATCAGCAGAGTAGCAAAACAAGCTTTATTGATAGAAATTATTCTGAAGTTAAACAGTCAATTTCTGAAAGACCATCCACTGGAAAGACAGTCAAGTTTGCGGATACAGTTCAGTATGGTATAATAAATTATGACACAGACCAAGAGTTAGGAGTGAGTAAGTTGCCAGAAGAGAAGACTGCGTCAATTAAAGAGCGGATGAAAATGTTTCAAACTGGGCAGGACATCCCAGAAATCGTACCACAAAAAGTTATTTCATCACTGATATCGGAGCATAAGTCTCCTGAAGAGATGAGGACACCTGAACAAATTTCTCCACAACACCTAAAAGCACAAAATGGAACTCAGAGCCTCACAATTCTGAATTCAAGAGAAGGTTTCATCAATCATGACTACACCAACCTAGAAAATCAGCCTGCAGTTTTTATCGAACCACATTTTGATGGATCTCTGGCTGTTTCAGATGGTTCATTTTTTGAAAAGAATGTTCTGACTATTGATATAGATCAAAGCAAATCTGAACCTCTTAGCTTTGGAAGAGGGGAGCTAGAAAAGTCTTCTTTGTCTGTCAAGGAGCTAATGAAATCCTTTCAGACTGGAGAGGACTCATTCAAAACTAAAACTGAACTTCTTGACTCAGGTGGGCCTGAAGAGATTAAGATTTCTAAACTAAGTGTGATTACATTGTCCCAAACACAAAATGATACAAACACAAATGAAATGTCTTTGTTGGGAACCCAAACTGTTAGAGTAAAGACTGAAAAGGTTGATGAATTTCAACAAAGTTCAGACATTACTTATTGCAAAGAGACAGAAATACAAACTGAATTGATTCACTTTGATGACAGAAGGGTTCACTGTGAAAAAGAAGAGTCAGACATATCAGATGGGAGCCCAGATGGAATGCAATTAGAAGGATTCTTCCTAAGCACAATTAGGAGATCATTTGATGAAATGCAGATCAGTCCTGATCGCAGACCTTCTGAAGACTTCAGTGCTGATATAAAAGCTGAGTTGGAGGACAGTCCTGAATATCAGCTGTTCAGGCAAAGACCAGCAGTTGAAGATGGTAGCTATCAGCGGCCAGCATCTGAAGAAATATTGGATGAAGATTTTGACACAAATCAAGTTTCAATCTACAGTCCATGTTTTGGGAAAGACACAATTCTTGACAGTCCTGATAGTCTCAGTCATGAAGGGCTTGCTGAATCCTCAGACATTGATATGAGAACTTCTTGCTCCAGCTCAGAAGAAATAGAGAAATCTGAAGGACTCACAGCAACCCACCAAATAACCAATGACATGTTTACTGACACAACAAGTAAAGATGAACAGTGTAGCATATCTTTACAGGAAGAGACAATGTGTGAAGCAAATATGGAAAATACAATTGACTGCGAAAGCACACTGCTATTTAAATCAACTGATACTGAAGACTCTGAAACCAACATCAATGAGCCACCACTTCAAAGAAATCAAGTAGAGAAGGAAACACCCCAACAGATATCTGCTGCAGAACAAGGTTTGCAAAAGATGTTAGAATGGGAAAGGAAAATCAATGAAGAAATTCCTTCCTCAGTTTCTGAAAAGAATAAGGGTTCAGTATTTGATAGAGCAACACCAAATTTAGAACATGAATTGTCAGAGAAATATGCAGTTAGGAGAGCAGAAGACTCCGATTCACACAAAGAACAAATACCTATTACTACAAAAAAAGATGGGGAAAGGGGAAAAGGAGGCAAAGGTGACATAACAGAGGAAATGGACCACACAATGTTTGTAGTTCAAGACATAGACAAAGGTGAGAAGAATGAGAATAATTTTGCATCTCTGAATAAAGACTCCCATAAGAAGAATGAGTCGGTAGCAAAAAATACTTCATTTGAAGCATTTGCGGAAACAAAAGAAATACCAAGTGTGCCATCCCTGATCAACAGTAACCTAGATCAGTGTATTGATGAGAAGCCAGTGATCACTACACTTCAGAGGGAAGATGATGTCTTGAAAAACTTTGAACAAGATATTGGCATAAACATCCACAAAGTCTCTAGAACTCATAAAGAAGATGTTCTAATTAAAGAGACACAGCACACATTGACTGACGACAAAGAAGAAAAATCAAGTATGGCATTGGAGATTCCATTCCAGGAAGTCTGCATTAAGGAAAAGATGCAGCAATCTAAAACTGAAAAGAACATGTCAGGGATTTTGTCACAGCTTAGCAGTAACCTCAATGAATATCTTGAAAAAAGACCAGAGACGAAACAAAACTATTCAAAAGAGGATACTGTGCATGAGAGCTGCAAAGAAAAAAAACTATTAAGGGATAATGTAGAAGACAAGATGGGGAAAGAGTCATACAAAAGACCCCAGCCTGATGAAGATGAATTGCTAGCACAAAGTTCAGTTTCAGAGACTCCATTTCAACAAGTAAACATTAAAAGACAGGCACACCAAAAACTGTATAAACCTGAAAAAAACATGTCAGGCATGTTGTCTCATCTCAGTAGTGGCCTTGAGGAATATCTCAAAGAACGACCAGTCACAGAACAAATCCATTCTGATGAAGATCTGGTGCATGAGAGCTGTGAAGAATCAGTACTCACAAGGGATGATTTAGAAGACAGAAGTGGTGCAGAGAGAAACCTGCGGAGTGATGAAATACAAGGACCAAAGATGGAGGACAGCTTGCAAATTAATGTGATAGGAGTCACTGAACAAATGCCAGTTTCGGTTTCAGAAACTCCATTCCAACAAATTTTCATTGAGAGACAGGCACTCAAACAGCCATCTACAACTGAAAGAAACATGTCAGGCATGCTATCACATCTCAGTAGTGACCTTGAAAAACATTTTGAAGAGAGTCTAGTCATAAAAGAAAGACATTCAGATGAAGATCTAGTACATGAGAGATGTATTGGAGTTACAGTGGCCAGAGAAAATGTAGGTGAAGAGGAAACAAATACAACTCTTCATACTTATGGAGTGGGAGTCACAGAACAAACACTAAGTTCAGTTATGGAGACTTCATTCCAGCAAGGCTACATTGAGAGGCAGGCACTCCGACAACCATCTACAACTGAGAAGATCATGCCAGACATGTCACATTTCAGTAGGGACCTTGAGGAATTCCACGAAGAAAAAACAATCACAGAACAAAGGCTTTCAGAGGAAAGTGTAGTTCAGAACATCTGTCAAGAATTCAAATTGGCAAGGAAATCCTCAGAAGATAAGATGAAGGCAGAAATGAAGGTGCACAGTGATGAAATGGGAGTCAAGAAACAAACAACAATTTCAATATCTGAGACTCCATTCCAACAGGATCACATTGAGACACGGGGACACCAGAACCAGACTATAACTGAGAAGGACATGTCAGGCATGTTGTCACATCTCAGTAGTGACTTAGATGAATATGTCAATGAAAGGCCTTTAGAAAAACAGGGCCAGTCAGATGAGGATCTGGTGCATGAGAGCTGTGAAAAAACAGTACTCACAAGTCATGATTTAGAGGACAGGGGATTTGCAGAGAAAAACATGCAGAGTGATGAAATACAAAGTGGAAAACAAACATCAAGTCCAATTTCAGAAACACCATTTGAACGTGTTTACACTAAAAGACCGCAACAGCCACTGACTGAGAAGAACATGTCAGGCATGTTGTCACATCTTTGTGGTGACCTTGAGACATTTGTCAGAAAAAGACCAGTCATAAAACAAAGCTATTCAGATGAGGATTTTGTTCATGAAAGGTGCACAGAAGTAAGACTGGCCAGAGATAAATTAGAGGGCAAGGTGGTAGAACAAGACCCTAAACACAGCCTGCAGACTGATGGGGCAGGAGTTACAGAACCAGCAACAAGTTCAGTTTTGGAAACTTCATTTCAACAAGTATTGGTTCAAAGAAAGGCACTTCGACCACTGTCTACAACTGAGCAGAACCTGACTGGCATGTTGTCACATCTCAGTAGTGACCTTGAGGAATCTCTCAAAGAAAGACTAGTCACAAAACAAATCCATTCTGATGAGGATCTGGTGCATGAGAAATGTGAAGAAACAGTACTCACAAGTGATGATTTAAAGGACAGGAGTGGTGCGGAGAGAAACCTGCAGAGTGATGAAATACAAATTGAAGAACAAACACCAAGTTCAGTTACAGACGCTCCATTCCAACAAGTTCACATTGAGAGACCACAGCAACGACAAGTGACTGAAAAGAACATGTCAGGCATGTTGTCACATCTTGGTGATGACCTTGATAAAGGTCTTGTAAAAAAGATGCTTACACAACAAAAATATTCAGATGAAGATCTTGTCCATGAAAGCTGCACAGAAATAAGACTGGTCAGAGATAAATTAGAGCACAAGATGGTAGAACAAGACCCTAAACACAGCCTGCAGACTGATGGGGCAGGAGTTACAGAACAAGCAACAAGTTTAGTTTCAGAGACTCAATTCCAACAAGTTTACATTGAGAGACCAAAACAGCCAATGATTGAGAAGAACCTGACTGGCATGTTGTCACATCTCAGTAGTGACCTTGAGGAATCTCTCAAAGAAAGACTAGTCACAAAACAAATCCATTCTGATGAGGATCTGGTGCATGAGAAATGTGAAGAAACAGTACTCACAAGTGATGATTTAAAGGACAGGAGTGGTGCGGAGAGAAACCTGCAGAGTGATGAAATACAAATTGAAGAACAAACACCAAGTTCAGTTACAGACGCTCCATTCCAACAAGTTCACATTGAGAGACCACAGCAACGACAAGTGACTGAAAAGAACATGTCAGGCATGTTGTCACATCTTGGTGATGACCTTGATAAAGGTCTTGTAAAAAAGATGCTTACACAACAAAAATATTCAGATGAAGATCTTGTCCATGAAAGCTGCACAGAAATAAGACTGGTCAGAGATAAATTAGAGCACAAGATGGTAGAACAAGACCCTAAACACAGCCTGCAGACTGATGGGGCAGGAGTTACAGAACAAGCAACAAGTTTAGTTTCAGAGACTCAATTCCAACAAGTTTACATTGAGAGACCAAAACAGCCAATGATTGAGAAGAACCTGACTGGCATGTTGTCACATCTTAGTAGTGACCTTGTAGAATATCTTAAAAAAGAACCAGTCACAGAACAATGTCATTCAGATGAGGTTCCAGTTCATGAGACCTGTCAAGAAATAAAACTGGCAAGTAAAGCTTCAGAGGCTGACATGGGGGTGGAGGCCAACTTGCAGACTGATGTGATAGGAGTCACAGAACAAATACCAGTTTCAGAAACTCCATTCCAACAAATTTTTATTGAGAGACAGGCACTCAAACAACCATTTACAACCGAAAGAAACATGTCAGGCATGCTATCACATCTCAGTAGTGACCTTGAGGATTATCTCAAAGAAAGACCAGTCACAAATCAAAGCCATTCAGGAGAAGATACAGTCCATGAGAGCTGTGAAGAAACAGTAGTCACAAAAGACTTGCATACTTCCTCAAACAAAGACTTTGTGATTTCACAAAAAGTAGCATTACATTTTACTGAATCAGCTGAAAGGTCTATGGACATTGCAGAGTCTTATTTAACAATGGCTGATGATAAAATTGATCATGGAGCTGCTGTTGTAGATGAGTCACATTTACTTCCCAAAACACATGAATTGTCACAACCTTTAAGTACATATATTGCAAGACAACATTGGGCTGATTTAGAGAACCTTGATATTGAAAGGTTTGATGATTCAGATAAAGAATCATGTCATCATGATTCTTTGGAAGCAAGTCCTCTTATGGAAGACAGATCTTCAAAGAAATCTCCAGATTCAATCGAACCAAGTCCAACCAAAGAATCTCCATGCCAAGACTCACTTGAAGGAAGTCCTACTGAACTAATGGAGCCAGATCTTCAGATGCCATTTAGAACAGCTGTGTACGAAGATTATGCTTCCCAGCTCAAAGCATGTTTTGCTTATGACAAAAATATATTCACTGATGAATACAAAGAGGATAAGCAAGAAAGTAAACTTGAGATCACTCAAATGGAGATGGATTCCTACTCCACAGACAGAGTTACTGACAATGTTTGCTCAAATGAGAGTCTTCACAAGCTCATCAGGCAAGACTCTAATGATGATGAAAAAGATGCCATCACTAAACAGTTCACACCAGAGGAGGAAATGTTTAAAATAGCTGTAAAGATCAAAACATTTGAGGAAATGGAACAGAATTCCAAAATGAAGAGAGACAAACCTTTAGATGCAGCTTTACTATCTGGGACAGATGATCATGAATGTGACTTTAGCCCACTTGAACAGTCTTCCACACAAAGGGCACTACAGATCTGTTCTGAAATAAATGCCACAGAAAGCACCCAAGAACCTGAAAATAAAACAGTTGGTTCATGCAAGAAGACAGAAATTCATCTTAAATTTGGAACTTCTCAGTCTGAATGCCACAAAGAGGAAGCTGATGAGGATAATGATGTTTCTATGTCCTTGTTTACAGAAAGGCAAGCAGACACACACAAAGGCAAGACAAAATATGTCTATTCCTCAATCATGGACACAGATTTTTACTCCTCTGTAACAGAAGAGCACTATTCACAAGTTGAGAAAACAGTAGAGTCACCACTGATGGACGGTTCAGATTTTGTCAGTGAACCACAAGCAGAACAAGACGTGACAGGCGGTGAGAGTTACAGTAATGTAATCCTCAAGGCACAGGCTGGGGCTGATGAATTAATGCATATTGCTGCAGAGACCCAAAAAACACCTGATAAAACAATAATTCAGACACCGGGTGATGAGAAAAGTCCTAACCCATTTCAGTTTCAGGAAGGGAAGTTGTTTGAAATGACCAGAGGAGGAGCCATCGACATGACTAGAAGAACTTTTGATGAAGAAGAGGAAGGATATGATTTTTTTCATATTGGAGAGCACTCAGTCGATGAAGTCATGCCAGAGGCAACTCAAGAAGCTCGAGCAAAATCTTTAACTGTACAGAACAGTGACCACATTTCAGATTCAACCATTCAAGGGAAGTGTGAAACTCTTGAAATCTCTTTCAGAATGTCACAACATGAAAACCCACCTAAAAAAGAGGATCTCTGCAGCCCTACAGACATTTGCAGTGCTTCACCCAGTGCTTTGAAGAATATTACTTACATTCAAACTGAATCTGAAAGTCTTGAAAGTCTTGGGCTAGACTATCTGGAATCCACAATAGCTGATCTTCAGTCAGACACATCAGCAGCTGGCCATTTGGTGTGCTCAAAAATAAAAAGTTTCTCGAACTCATCCTCCTCAGATGACGACGAGTTTGAGGAAGATGAGGAAGACCAGTGCTCTGTCATAGAATTGACATTTCCAGCAACAGAGTCTGACAGTTTAGCATATAATCAAGATTCACCCCCACCCCTGGCAGTCAAACAAGGCTCTGCACTAACAGACCAAAGATCAATGAAAGAGCCACAGATATCCAAACCTGCTCAGGTCTGTAAAAAAGTAGAACAAAGCTCAACTTTCAATCGTAGAAGTAGATCTGAGGCTAGTAACACAAATAAGCCAACTGATAAAGAAGGTAGGAGTTACTCTGAGAGTAGCCAACCCTCTAATATGTCCAACATCCCACCCTACAAAATTACTGCTATAGTGCAAGGGAAACCTTCAGTTGATTTAATTCCTTCATGCTCTTCTCAAAAAACGGACAGCCAACTCTCTGACACTATAGAGACATTTGTTAGGTCTTCGTTAGAGACTGACGATATGAGCAGCCCAAGTCACATGAGTCCAGATTCTGTTATCTTTACATATGACATTCCAGCCTCACATAGTTCTGATTCTGATGGCAGTCAGTTACCTGCCGTGCATCCATTTTGCGGAAAAGAGGATGTTTTTGAATCCAGGCCTGCTTGGGATGACATAGTGGAAACTCAGATGCAGAGAACCGTTGATGATCCAACTCCAGAAAGTACACCAGGTATGGCCAGACTTACAATGGGCTTTTGCTCTCTCTTCTTGCTCTAGCAGAAAAATCCTTTTTTCACAGAATAGTCTTACCATTACTCATTTATTTTGGGTTGGTGATAGAATTTGCTTTGTCTCATTTTGTACTGTTTCATATATATATATATATATATATATATATATATATATATACATATATATATACATA
>JAVKLF010000100.1:4864325-4875858 GCA_034783495.1 Millerichthys robustus
TACCTGCAACATGAAAAAATGTGGGGTTTAATGTTTAATTACATTTGAATTTTTGAACAGGCAGAGATCAAGTTAAATTTTGTTTTGGTTTGGTTTATTTATTTGGTATTTTTTAGCTGACTGGCAAGATAATGCTGACAAAAAAGAGGAGACATTAGCAATCATTGCTGATCTACTTGGCTTCAGCTGGACTGGTAGGTGGTCACATTTATTTTACGCACATGTATTAAGTGTTTTGATGTTGAATTTTAGATGTTGTATGTATTACATGGAAAAACAACATATTCTGCACTTATTTAAGTTCACTAGTCAAAGAGGAACACTAATGCAAAACTGTTTCCAATAACAATCTTCATTTCAACTACACACTACATAGTGTGTAGTTTTCGTATCATAAAATCCTGTTTCGTTTTACATCATTCTAGAACTGGCCCGAGAACTGGAGTTTGGTGAAGAAGATATTCAGCAAGTGAGAACAGAGAATCCTAATTCTCTGCAAGAGCAGAGTCATGCTCTGCTGCAACACTGGGTGGAACGAGAAGGCAAACATGCCACAGGTCATTTCAGTTTTTGTCTTAAAGTTTTAAAATGACACCTTATGTTTGTACAGTACTTGGGGTTACATATGCAGCCACAACATTTTCATTTTTTTTAAATGATCACAAACAAATGGGCACTCTATTGATGCATTCACAATGAAAGTTATGTTTGGTTACTGATCTGGTCTTATCAGTTGCTTTATGCTTATGACAGTCTGTTTTCAAGTGCCTTGACTGTGGTTCTGAACCACTGTTGATTCATTATTTATACAAATTGAAATATGTGTTGAGTGAAACTGAAGTATTTTGTTTTCTACAGAGGACTGTTTGATTAAGAGACTAACCAAGATAAACCGCATGGACATAGTGCATCTTATTGAAACCCAGATGAACAAGTCCATTCAAGAACAAACATCTCGGACATATGCAGAGATAGAAAAAACGCTGGATCACAGTGAAGGTAGTAAAAACCTTTTGAATATTCTGTCTAACACTAAGCTCTAGTGCTGTGCTTGACTGTGCTCTGATGTATTGTGTCTGTCTTTTAGTCTCAGTCGCCCTATCCTCAGTGCAGGAGGATGCAGACAGCCCAAGAATTGTGAGGAAGGTTGAGTCAGATCGCAGACCACCCCCCGCTGTTTCTGAAGAAGACCTCTCAGTTGCTTCCCTACTGGATATTCCTTCATGGGCAGAGCCTGTAGGACAAATCCACTCAGAGAGCGTACATGGAGACCTGTTGGAAGAGCTTGAGATCCCACAGTAATACACTTGTTTGAATTGATTCTTGACTTTTTCAGCATCTGCATTATCAAATGGATTTTTAAAGTCATCTCTTTTATGGTCTTGTTTTCTTCTGCAGTGAATTAAACCCTAACCTGTGGACCTCAGAAGACGTAAACACACAAGAAACTGCAAGTCATGACAACTCAAATGAGCAAGTAAGTACACTACTTAGTCCAAACGAAGCAGCATTGGGGAGAGAAGCAACTCACGTGAAACAGCAGCAAATTCCCAGCAGTGTTAAAGGTCAAGTGTGCATCAAGTCCCTTCAAGGTGATCCTCCAGTCAAAGATGACAGCAGCCAAACCTTACAGTTGAAGCAGTGTGGTTGTGAAGATAAGCAAGGCCAATCGCCTGAAACTCTGATGTTACACTCATCCATATCTATCAGGGATTTTACCCAGAGCTTGTTTGAGTCAGACAAAGCTGAAATTGACTTCAGTGAACTTTGTGAAGAGTTCAACAATACACTTCAGCTTCAACCGACCGAAAACACTTTAGGAGGCCACTACAATCCAACATTATCAGCCATGACACCAGAGGATCATCAGCCAACGCTGGCCATAGTTAAATATGATACAGATGTAATTCAGAAAAGCAGGCACTCTCAGAGGGGCCCTTGTGAGGTCTCGGCCCAGCTCTGCAAATATCCTTATGATCAGAACAAAATCAAACATGTTTCAGATGTGGATGTGGGATTTACACCTTTCAAGTCAAGCAAAGAAGAAAAAACAAAAGCCCACATGCAGGAGTGGTATCAGAAAGACATACCCTTTATTGATGAAAATGATGATCCAAAGTTAGGTGAATCCATTATTGGTGCAGCTAACTACAGCATGATAAAACCAGATGAAATTACCATTTTACCACAAAATATTACAGACATTGGCTCTTTTCACTTGGGCTGTGACTCAGCTGATAGGTACACAAAATGGTGTCTGGATTCAGACTGCAATTTTGCATGCCTAGGTGAGGCAGAGACATCCTACCTCTCCAAGACAAAGATTGCACCATCAGGCTTTTCAACACATGTCATACCACAAGAAAACCTGAAGATTGTTGAGACTTCACCTTCCACTTTTCTAGATTTATGCCCTTTGACTCCTGATTCTTTACAGTCTGATGAGCAGTATGGCTCATTTTCACCATTTAGTGAAAAGCAGCTCTTCCCTGCAGAAACATGGGTTACATACAATAACAACCATAGGCTGCCATCTCCTGAATCGGTCATGTCAGTTAGTGATTACAGGGCAATGTCACCAGATTCTCCAATAGGTGAAAAATGGATCTTACCAGCAGAATTTTCAAATAGACTGGATGAAAGTCATGCATATTCTTTATTGTCTGACAGCTACAGTTCACCTGTAGTTACATCAAATTCCACTGATAACAAATCCTTCACCAATCAGTCAAATGCATATGAATGCAAACAACTGAAAGATTTTACCACACCTGTAAATCAAATTCCTGATTGTTCAGAGTCTTTTAAGTTATGGCGTAGGCATAAAATAGTATTGCCTGACTATCAACAACAAGAACATCATCAAACTGTATCTATTGCAAATCTAGAGGAAAATAGCACAGCATGCTTACCCATGAGCTCAAATACCAAACACAATTTTGTTGTAGATGTTTCTCTTGATAAAAGAACCTTCTCACCTGACTTGACTATAACTTCTCATGAATCGGTAAAGGAGTCACGGCCATTCTCACCTGAATCTCAAGCCTCTCAGTGCAGCTTTTCATTTCTTGAGCTCATATACTCAGAACCATCCCGCTCGCAACTCAGGAGACAGTATTGTGATTATTTTTTACTCTATGCTGGGAGAGATCTAACATCACCTGTACATATGCCTGATGACCAGGTGTACCCCAATAGCCCTTTCACTAATGAGTGTTGTGATTCTGAATATAGTTGTACTTTACATCCTAATTCTATGACAATAAATGACTGTCTTCCACCAGGTTTTTCAGATTCAAACTATGAGGTCAAGGAATGTGTGCAAGGAATGGAGTTTTTACCAAAATCCATAACTGCGTCGTCACTATTTATTAATGAATTGTCAGGTGAAAATAGCACATATATAACAGATTCAGAAGTATCTGCTGTACAAACAGCGGAAGTACACAATAGTGATACAGTTGCTAAAACTTTTGAACTTTCAGATAATAAACTCATCTGCACTGATGACTCAGTCTGTGGCAATAAAAAGGAAAATTTGCTTAATTTCACACAGGAGGAAACCCCTGTTGCCTTGCCAAAGAAAGAAATAATTGAAAATTACATTTCTAATTGGTATTCAAAACTTGGACCACAGTCTTTTGAAAACGTGGCCTTATCAGATCTGCAAGATAACAATTTAGTTGATGAAACTGAAGCAGAATTAAAAGAAAATAAAACTTGGTTGCAATGTAATGAAGACACACCTGAAATAAGCTTGTACTTAGATAAAAAGCATAAACAATCTAAACTTGAATCTCACATTTTAAACCAAGTACCGGAAGCAATGGTTTTTCACTTGTTAGAGAGACCAAAATATACTCTGAAATTTCCAACTGATGCTTCGATGGCAGAAAGTGACACATCCTCACAAAAACAAGACAACAAAAAAACTGAAGTTGAAGACAGAAAGAACCAAGTGTTTGACAACAAACTAAATTTCTCAAATGATATTCCTTCACCTGTTGAGTCCAATGACTCAGGTGTTCCTGGAACTGAATTCCCAATGCTGAGTACTACCAGGCATTTCACATATGCAGAAGTTGTGCAGCGTATGATTACTAATAAAAAACACACTGAACCTTTAAACGTTACGTCATTGGAAATAAAAGATGTGTTGTCTTCTTCACAAACAAAAAAACAAAGGAATTCCGTATTTCAAAAAGATTTGTGTTCAGAGTTAGAATACAATTTTCCTGAAAAAGGGGAGTCTCAAAAATATATAAGACCCTTGTCACCTGACTCACCTGTTCCTGAGTTTAGATCTTCTCTTACTGACTGCAGTGCGGAACTGTCAGGTAGCAGGTCGTTCACACCAGAATCCACATTGTCAGACTGGGAGGGAACTGATTTGTGTTTGGAAACTCTTTTTGATGAGAACAGACCAGAGTCTCCACAGTCAGTTGTCTCAGATTTTGAACAGGACAAGTTAAGCTGCAGAGCATGGTCTCCAGATTCAGTGTCTTTTGATTGTGACTTTGCACTTTTAGCTGATCGGTTGACTGATTTGAGAGCATCTTCACCAGAATCTGTGGCCTCATTTAAAAGCCAAGTTTTGTCTCATTTCATGACATCTGGTCAGCATTGTAACTATTACCTAAGTTATCTAGAAAACAGGCCATTATCACCTCTGCCAGTATTTTCAGATGAGGCGGACTTGGACCTTTGTCTGAAAGATGTGTTTGATGAGAACGGTTCACCAGATTCATGTCCTTCAGGTTTTGAGGCCAAACACTCAGGTGTAAGACTATCTCTATCATCAGTGGTAACTGGTGCCAGACCTTTTACATATGCTGAAGTAGTGCGAGGTATGACTCAGGAAAAAACATCTGAGCCTTTGTCAAGCTTGAGTACTTTTGTGTTGAAAGACTCTTTGTATTTGTTAGAAGATGAAAAGCCAAGTATCCCTACCTTGATGGAAGATTGGCTTCGTGATGTTAGACCCGTGTCTCCCGAGTCAGTGAGTTCTCAAGAAGAACATAGGCGTCTGACTCCTGACTCACCTGTTCCTCAGTTTAGAGCTTCTCATATTGACTACAGTGTGGAACTGTCAGGCAGCAGGTCATTAACACCAGAATCCACATTGTCAGACTGGGAGGAACCTGATTTGTGTTTAGAAACTCTCTTCAATGAGAACAGACCAGAGTCTCCACAGTCAGTTGGCAACATTTTTCCTTCTGCCTTCAATTTTTTTTCTTTTGACCCTAAATCATTATCTTTTGACATCTCTTGTCATTCATCAAGAACAAAATGTCTCAATTTCTTTATATCAAAAGTGTATGATCCACTGTACAAAGGACAATGCCCTCGCTGTTGTGGACTGTTGTCTGAATCCCTTCAGGAATCAGTTTTTCCGTAAATACAACTAATGCCGTTTTGCTGGGGTTTTTTTTTTTGGGGGGGGGGTTATCCTATACAGTATGTGATGTTCATCTGTTTTTATCAACTGCCTCCTATCTTCATATTTCTATAAAGAAATGTATTAATTCCTGTTGAGAACAAAGCCCTAAAAAAGCAAAGCTATACTTTTCACATTTAGCAATTCCACTATTTTTTTATAATTAAAGCGAAATACATATAAACATTTAATTTCCCTTTTCTTATTTGCAGTAATATCAAATCTCATATCGACATTGAAATACTGTTCTTAACAACCTATGTAAAGTCAATTTAGGTTGCGTGGGCAATAATTGTAATAGAAACAAAGAACATGTTACATACTTCCAGGATTGGGATACCTTGATGCTTATTTGTTTTTACATGAGAAAACACAAATTTACAAGCTGATTCCCTTCCCCTTTTCTTAAAAAAAATATTACAGTAAATATATACAATACAATAGTTATGTTGTTCAAGTACACAATTCTTAAATCAAACATTTTCCAAAGGAAAAAACTATCCTATTATAATGAATGAATGATAATAATTCGAAACATCATTGTAGAATAACTCCATCATTGATATGTTTAAAATATATCAATAATTCTGTTATCACAAACACTAAATATATATATATATATTTTAAAAGCTGTTTTAATTTCATGTAAAGCAAATATCTCTCTAGTTGACATTGATTTAAATAATTTTACATTTAACTTTTAGGGCAAGCAAAAATGCACATTTGCTCTGAGTTTCATTCACAATAAAAAATCAATTTACATTCAGTTTTTCGATTGGAAAACTGTAACTGAAGAACATAACATGTATATGTACAAGTTTTATTAATGAATTATCAGAGAATTTCAGCTTTAGAATAATTAGTGTCTCGTGTTCTTGTGGACATTGGTTAACTGAAGTATTAAAATTGTGCTGCAGCTCTTTTTGACTGCATTTCTTTTAGGAGGCAGAGAATAAATTGTTTCTTGTGTGTTCTAAATAAAAAAAAGTAAGTCAGTTTAATTATAATTGAGGCAAATATTCATTTGTTTTTGACAAGCTATTCATATTTAAAAAAAATCTTATTATAAGTCTAAGGAAACTCACAAAAGAGACATATTCTAAAACACTGATGGCATCAACTGTCTCAGCTAAAATCAAATCCTTGGTTCCTTTTTGAGGACAGTTTAGTTTTAGTTCAATAACAAATCCAACCAAAGCACACTTTATTAATCAATCTTTTAGTGAGTTGAGTCACAAACCATGTAGAAAAGCAAGTCATAGTGTTTTTATGCTGTCTAGTTAAAATGCTGTACACAACTACTATAAGAAATGAAAGATTTCAGGAAATAAAAGACAGTGGTATATGAACTATATATGGACAGTGCCTGGCTTGTGATTAAAGATGACATCTGTTCAAGACTTTTTTTCCCCAAGAAAATCCATGTTCACGGACATCAAAACAGTTCCTTGATGTCGGTAAGACAGCACAAGCTCTTGCTTGTTCATGAATGCAGTGTTGGCTTCAAAAGTTTCAAAAAACATATACAGTACTGTGCAAAAGTCTTGAGTCACAAAACAGGTTTGAGCCCAGGTTGTTGCAGCAAGGGCTTCTGGCCTAAAACATTTGCCAGATCTTTTGTCTCTGTGGCGACCCCTTCAGAGGGGAACAGCCAAAGAAAGAATGGATAATATATATGTTAAATTTAGTTTTCAATGAGCCATACTTTCTGGTATTTTTAAAGTGGTTTTTAGTAAGAGTTCCTTAAACTTTTTGTAGTTTCTAGAAAAATTTCCTCTGTGTTTATTTACTCTGTCAGATAAAAAGTAGAAAAAGCAGCTGTTGTTCAAATGAAAAGTTTTAAAGCCCTTCAAAAATCAAAACCACTTTAAAAGAAAGTGATATAGTTTGGCTCATTAGAGGCAAACTCTAATGGAATTGAAAATGGTTGAAATATTTTTCACAGTACTGTAGAAGAGTGGTTCCCAACCTTTGTACCTCAAACCTATTTTCTTACTTTCAAGCCAAGCTGACACCCAGCCCACCCCCAAATCCCTCGCCACTCCCCACCTCTCCCAAAGATGCGTTCAATATAAAATAATAGAGTGAATAGTTACAAACTTTTATTTGAAATAGGATAGAAAAACTGTGTTGTACAGAGTTTTATTTATTCAGAAGGACTTGTTTTGGTTTTTATATACAAACAATAAATTGATATTTTCACAACCTCTGAGCAGACAGGTTAAGGGACCCTCCCGTTGGGAACCACTGCTGTAGAAGGTGTGATTATAACATGTTCATTTAAGGCATCTAACAAACAAAGGCTTTACTGTCTTGCTGTTGCATGTTGACATTAAAGCAGACGAGAGTCTTTTATCCATGCAGCCAAACTAATCATGTGCCTAATTTATTAGTTTTTTCTGTACGAAATAATTGTTGCAATAAGTTACATAGCAATCATAATCCCACAGTTACATTTTCTGCTTTTAGCCTCAACAGGCTGAGTGGACCCAACCTATGCCAACAAATTATCCACAAAGGCAAACCAAGCCACCTGATTCTCTCAAGAGTTTTTATTCTTTCATTCATTTGTCATCTGGCTTGATATTTCAATATTGTTCTAATAGTCCTAAAATGTGTGCATGTTGGCTACAAAAATTTTTTTGAGACTTTGTTCTTCTCTTAAAAACATTGGTTGTTTTCATGACAAAAGCATGTTTTATTCAAGTCTTCATTTCCTCATGAAAGGCACCGTGAGTTATTCGTATTTGTAATTTTTTCCCCACTCCATTGTATCATTTTCTTTTCAGATGTCATCTGCATCATTCAAGACAAATATTTCACAAACATCACAACAGAAAAATGTTGCTTTAGGACAAAATCAACATTTTCAAACTGAGATGTCAGTGTTGGGACAAAAGTTCAACAAACTTTCCTCTGCAAAACAAGAACTGATTGTTCCAACTACCTTGGACCCAATTGTCACACAGTATGACTTTATAGTGACAAGTCAAAGGGGCTCACCACAGGCAAAAGACGAAAAACTCACACCACCTGAGCAAAATGAGAACTCTCAAATGGCTGAACACCATGTTATGACACCAGAACTACAAGAAGTTTCAAATGTACTCTCCGGAGATTCTTCAAACTCCACTCCTCCATCACAAGGATCTGGTTCTCCCGAGCTTGACCAGCTTCTGACAGATCTGAAGGAGATGAAACTCAAGTTTAGACCAGAGACACTTGATTCACATTTGTCAGAGTCTTCCAGTGACAGCCCTGAGGATGTGAAAGCTTACATGTATGAAGAACTTTCACCGTATGATCAATCCCCTACAGAAAGCAGTGATAGCCGTACTTGGGTCAGCTTGTCAAATGTGGCAGGCGCTTGTGATGTAACAAGAATATCGAAGTCAAACCTTTATAGCCATAAAGAAAGTATTGTAAGCATCATGAGCCCTACTGAATCTCCTTCGGTCCCTAAAACGTCTCAGAAATTAGATGAAGAAATGGAAACATCACAAAACTCTGACATATTCCAGTCTTATACAAAGGCTGAGATTGGTGCTGAAACTTTTCACTTATTATCTAACACACCTGAGACAAAGCAGACAACTTCTTGTGGGGAAGATTTTACAAGTAGCACTCATGTAGATCCAAAGGAACCATGTTTATCCTCACAACCGAATGACTCAATGAACCTGGCTGAAGAAACATCTACAGAGATCAACCAAGATCACATTTTAAAAAGTGAAACAATCACTTTATCAATTTCCTCTCAGCCTGTGTCTGACTTTACTCCTGAGACAGAAGGATCTGCAAGACATCTCAGCTTCGAAGAGTTGATACGGTACCACTCCTCTCATAGCTTGGAAAGACCTTTGGATAAAGATAGGCCAAGGTTCTGTAAACATTATTCTGAAGAGAACCTGACTCCAGTTGATGATCAGTGTTTTACTTCTCAATCATCTTTATTCCAACTGAAAACTGACCTGACTTCATCAGCTTCTGACGAGGAGTACAACGTCCCACTTTGGGGTGCAGAGACAACCTCTGATTCAGATGTTCACGCACCTTTAGGGTCTTCAGAAGTAAGACAGAGTGGAGCGGACAGTCCAAATTTTGAATATTCTGACCCAGAGCCTTACTTTGACTGCAAACAAGAAGTGTCCGATTTCTCAGAGCCAGAGCTTAATGGACCAGAGACAACCACTAGTTCAAGTGGAAGTCAGGCCCAGGATCATCTTAGCCACCTCCGAGAAAAGGAAGAGCCAAATCAGAAAATACTGTTGTCTTCTGGAAGTGAGGATTACGAAGATGCTCCTTTACTTTTTGAATCTCATCACCTTATGCAAGAAGAGAGTGAAGAATCACAGCAAGATTCAGAGACATCAGATGATGAATTCACCATGTTTAGTGCTTCACAACTTCTTGGAACAAAAGATACTGTTAAATCTTTCAGGAGGGTAAGATGAGACTTTGTAAAATCCTGCAAGTTGTTTTTTATTCTCCAGAACTGAGCATTAACACGATATTTTTGCTTCAAAACGGAATGATGTTAACCCTTCGGCCAAATGAATCTGATCCTTACCTTTTCACAACCCTTATTTCTTCAGATTTTACCCAACCCGTACTCAGCATGTCACTTGCTGCTTGCATTTCACAGTATCAATAGCTGTTATGAGCACCACCCTTTTTTTAAATCAGCTATATTTCACAAGTTAGGTCAATGAATTAAAACATGACATTTTGTTTCTAAAGACTTTTTCAAGATACAGACGTGCCTTGTTGTACTTTCCAGTGTATATCTGACACACTGGAAAGCACATCATTCCACCCTGTTCAAAGCTTTGCTTTGCTGCAAACATAACATTCATCTTTCATATATGTCTGAACAAAGTTGTGTTGCTTGGTCAGGAAATCGCCGCAGAGCTCGGATCAATGACAGAAAGTTCAGATGAAGACTTTTTGACCACCAGAGTAATACGAAGGAGAATTGTCATTAAGGTATTGAACTTAGCATGGCTGATAGTGTTCTGATTCAAACAAGGTCTAATAAAGTTAGAATGAATAAAAATGTGTGTTTTTGGACATAACCATACATTTTATATGCAGAGATGGCTGAAGCTGGCCGAGGTGGTTTTGTGCTGCTGTGAGCTCGTCTTTGCTGATTTGTTTGACATTACCCTTAAAGTTGTTTTGCTGTTTCCCCAAACTCCCCTTGTTCTTGACAAATCTACAATGCAAGTTTTGTGTGATATTTTCTCTCTAACATGCGATGCAGTGTATGAAACACATGAACATCATCCTGATTCAAACGGCCATTTCTCATTATTGTTCATTCTGTTTTTGTATAGACTGATGAAATGCTTGACCTCCCTAATCAGTCAGTGACTGAAGAGAGATACAGAGATGAAAATGGACACATGGTTGTCAAAAGGGTAAAGTTGAATTCTGTATATGCTTTTAAAAACACACCCTAAGTTATCTTGAAAATCTTTTGTAGTCGACGCACAACATTACATGTCTACATAGTCTGCGAACGTGTATTCGTCTTGCACAGGTTACGCGAAAAGTTATCAGAAAGTGTGGTTCAGCGGATGGTGTGGAGCGTGATGACATATCAGCAGAAGGAGGTCCTCAGGGGTCAGACAGAGGCGGGTACACCAAAGTGGTGAAACGGGCCGTCGTAAAGAGCGAGGGAGACCACACAGAGGTGTGTGTGCTGCTTGTAACTACATCTGTCAGGGTCTTTAGGCTGTATTGGTTTTTGCTGAACAACCAGACACTATACCTTTTGCAAGATGGAGAGGAAAATATATGTAACAATTTAATCCTTGTCTTTGCTGCAAGGTAACATTTGTAAAACATGAGGGTTTACCATCATCAAGACAAGAGACAGCTGATTCATCTGCAATCAGTCAGACAAAGAAGACAACCGTTGTGGAAGGCGAAGGGACAATGTCTTCTCATGGTGATCTATCTTTGGCGTCGGACTTCCCATCAGCTCATGACAACACACAGGTGTGTTATCGACCTCTATCTTTGTCTTTTAGGTCAGATTTAAGAGACAATAAACTCCTCCTTTCCCTTCTGACCAACTCGGCCTTTCTGAAA
>JAVKLF010000100.1:4893545-4907544 GCA_034783495.1 Millerichthys robustus
TGTGTGTGTGTGTGTGTGTGTGTGTGTGTGTGTGTGTGTGTGTGTGTGTGTGTGTGTGTGTGTGTGTGTGTGAGGCATACGCAGATCCAGGGATGTTTGAGGGCTTCAGCTGCTGTGATGCGTTTACTGGGGTTGATTGTTAGCATCTTGTTAATCAGATCTTTGGCCTCAGGGGTTACTGTGTCCCACTCTGGGGATGGAAACTGTCAAAATAAAAAAAAATAACTTAACTTAGAAAAGCGTTCATGGCACTCATTGCAGGGATGATGGTCAAAATAAAACACACCGACACAAAATGCTGAACGAAAATCAAAAAAATATAGGAGAGAAATTGACAAAATCCAAGGAAGCAAACAATAGAAAAAACATTTTACATGATCCTTTTACTGAGCAAATTATATGACAAGACCAATAATTTGACATGTCTGAATTAAAAACAGGTTGTAAACAACAGACCTTTTTTATTTGAACAATCTTTCCACAGAACCTCACCTCAAAATATGTGAACCATCAGTTTGGGATTTCTAAATGACTAATGTGGCAGAAACCTTTTCTAATGTATATAACTTGAAAGGGATTACTGTAAATGGAAATTTTGTTGAGTTATTATATATTGCATTAGCTCAAGTGGCTGTGCCTTGAACATCCTTGTTTGGTAAACTCAGCTGGTTTGGATTTTAGCAAAAGGAAAACAGTAACTGCAGCAGTCTGTTTTAAAGTTAAAAGCTTTTTGAGAAGTTATAGTCCTTTATAATGTATGTACGTGTGTGCACGCTCACATCATAGGCCCCAGCCTTGATTTGTTGATAGAGGCGATGCTGATCTTCATCCCAGAAGGGAGGGTAGCCCACCAGGAGGATGTACAAAATCACACCTGAAGAGGTAACATGTGAAGCCATTCCACACACATCTTATAAAGCTTGTATTATTGACAGCAAACACATGTGTGTTTTATACCACAATGAACACTAAATAGTTCTTTCATTCAGAAGTCAAAGACCATAATCTGAGATCTGTAGTCCATCACCACATTGTGTAAATGTTTGTTTAAAAAGTGCTGAAATATTAAGAGTATTTACCACAGGCCCACATATCTACTGGTTTCCCATACGGGTCTTTCCTCAGAACTTCTGGAGACAAGTAGCCTGGGGTCCCGGCAAAACCTGGGGGTGAGGAACGGAGAGAAGGAAAGATGTCGAGCGGTAGGTGGGATTGGGAAATCCAATGTCTTGGCTCTCTGTTGTGCAAAACTTGATGAAAGCCATCTGTCTGATTGCTTAGTTTAGTAACAGTGTCTAATATGATACATCTGTTGGGGACGGTTTAATTTGGGCTTTAGCTGAAGCTTCTTATTCTTGGAAAGATGCTGACTTGGTTGTGGAGAGGGGCTGTTTACATAAAGTGGTCTTTTAGTTCTGGGAAAACTTTAGCGTGAGTTGAACTTTGGTGGGGTCAAGTTTAAAGAGGACTGCTGACAACTTTAAATTATTCCCAACTTAAAAGTTTCACAGTAGATCATGCAAATGGAAAATGGTTTAGAAAACTTTACATCGCTGTAAGTCTTGCAGTACACAGTTATTCTGACAGAAATACTTCTGCAGCAAGTGCTACAGGTAGCTACTGCATCTACTGTGATTCAGCTCTCTGAAAACAGTTAGATTATGTTAACTATGTAATATAAACTTGACAACAGTGTCAAGGTTTATAAACTGCCATGAAATTTTCATGACTGGTGTGGTTTTAAGACAACAGCAAACCACTTTATTTTTTGTCCCACCCTGGACTCTGGCTCATTAATTTTACAACTGATCGACTCCACCACAACCGAAATGCAGCATTTGTAAAAAATTGTTTAAAACTTCTAGACTTTCATAGTACTTTGGATAACAATATAAATGTGATTAGATCTCAATGAATTGTTGCTCATAAAATTTTTACAAAAACATTTTGCATTTTACTTGTGCAATGTCTCTTTATCAGCCAGAAAAGAGAGATACATATAAAGCTGATGTTTTTACTTACTAGCTAGGTTGAAACGAGAGAACACTAGCTGAGTTTTACAGGTACCTGTGCAGTATTCTCTCTTCAAGAATCAAAACTAATGACTGTTTGACTGATAGGCTTCTTGACAGATTCCGATTTTAAAAAACGGGTGGATGAATACTCACCAAACCATGCCTGTTGGTCCCCCTGTACCTCGATGGCCAGCCCAAAGTCAGCCAACTTGACCGCCGCCCCCTTCAGCTTACTGGCCAATAGAAGGTTCTCAGGCTGGGGGGGGCGGAGTCAAACAGGTTAGAGGTGAGAGGTCACATGCTCAGGGACCATGCTGCCCACAGACACAGATCTAAAATCAGATTAGCCAAACCAAACCCTAATTAAATCTTTAGGTCTTAGTGACACTAAACTGCTCTTAAATCAGTGTCTGAGGCAACGCCGTTTCTGCCACACAAATGACAGACACACAAACATGTGCATGGTACCAACTCTCAAGGTGACCACAGACATTTTGAATAGTCAAACTACGGACGTGCTCTCTCAGACTCATGGATTAGGACTAAGTGATACAACGTGCCTGTCCACACGAACAAATATCTAATGTTAAAATCCATGAGTGGGAGCAAAGTGCACACAGAGGGGAGAAAGCTACAGTGGGGGAAGTTGTGGCATCACAAGAGGTGTGGGTGACTCACAGTCAAATATAGGTACCTACAAATAAACATCGGACACTAACACAGTTTAGCACAATCAAAGATATAAGTGAGCCCACAGCATGCAGATCTGCACACACACACATTTCCTCAAACATTCTCACACCGACACAGCTGCAGAAAGGTTTTTGCTAACCTAGGGCCAGTGAGGCGGTGTGTTCTAATGAATAATACATTTCCTAACATTTAGAGACTGAGCACAGACAGCCTGCAAGCAGTTTTTGGCAAACGTACGGTTCAACAGGCACAAACACTGACAGCAGGAACACATCACAACAAAAAATGTCTTCGAAATATGAAACACATACTGTCAAACTTTCTCTGCATTTCAACAAAGAGCAACTGATTCAGCAAAGTCAAGCAATATTCCCTAACTACTTGTGCTCCTTATCAGTAACAATAACACATTCTTCCAACTACTGCCACACTCGCTGCAACTTTAAGGCAATATTTGAAGATATTACCAGAGAAACCACTTAGCCAAGAATACTGAACGGTCTCAACGGTCTAACATAACAATGATTTCATTTATAAGAGCAAGGAGAACATAGAAGTCTGAAAAGTGCAAGTTTACAAGCAAATACTGTAGTTTAAGTGTGGTTCTGTGGAGTTCTTTTTAGGAGTCAGTAGTTTCAGTGCAGTCAGAGCGTCAGATTTTTTTTTTGCTCATATGTATTCCATATCTGTCTGTCTCTTTTGAGCTCACATTCATATGTGTTACTAACTCCGATACACATCCAATGTTTTTTTTTTTTAAAGTGACCTCAGTCTGAATGGTCATGTAGTATTTCATCTGACTTTCACACCTAAAAAGGAATGTATTGTAAAAATCCACAAAAAGCAGCCTTTGTTTTAGATTGTTAAGAACTGCAAATGCAACTAATTTGTTTGACTAGCCATTACCTTGACTTCTCTAGGAGAATTTCTCACTGATTTTTCAAACTGAGACTGTTCTGGTTGCTGTTCATTGCAGGTAAGATACTGACTACACCACAGAAGCCCACTCCACAAAATTCAAAACTATCACTTTAGAAGGTGGCAAGAATGCATGGCTTTTAAAATAATTTCACAAATTTCCTATGGACTGAGTTTCAGCAGTGTCTGTGGTCGTACAAACCTTTAAATCTCTATGAACAATTCCATTGACATGGCAGTGATGGACACTCTCCAGAATCTGCTGTATGCAGTGGCTGATGTGATCAGAAGGGCAGAAAGAAACAAAAGGCAGAAAGATAAATAACAGGAGGAGATGAGGGGAAGTAATGAAGAGGAGGGAGTAAAAGGCAACATTCTGTAACAGCAAACATCATACATTGTCCTGAGGAGACCTCTTGTGTGTGGTGTTGTTTTCTTGCAGGTTGACAAGTCTCATGACAGGAATGCAGTTTTCACTAGATTTAATGTCATCAACTGCACAACAGCACCAAAGCTGTACAACATTCATGCCAAAAAAAACTAAACAGCAACTCTCTCTTGGAGCTTTCTCTTGGAGGCCATATTTCAGCACATAGCCGGCACAGTGAAGTAGGTTGTGTGTGATTTATACTGCAGTCTTTATGTCATTAATCTTCTGTATAAATAACACCATGAGATGCCTCAGAGAGAAGGAAGCTGGATCGTACCTCTGAGACGACCATATGTGAAACACACAAATATCCCCACATCGAGTTCACTCCAGTCAGGGACAGAGATGCATGATGGGTGTGTGTGTGTGTGTGTGGGGGGGGAAACAGTTGTGTTACCTGGCATCAGCCTCACTGTAGTACTCCCTGGCTACGATGTCCTCAAACAGCTCTCCTCCCGTCACTCTGCAGGGGCACAAAAAAAACATGACTTTAGACGTGATTCTTCACAGGAGAGTGAAAGAGGAGATTTTGTTGCTCCATAAATTAATTTATTTAGACACATTTTGTGCTTCTAGAAAAAGTTAAATATTTTCAGCTGTAAATGGTAAATGGCCTTAACTTATATAGTGCCTTATCAAGTCCCTATTACTGTCATTCACCCATTCATACACACATTCACACACTGATGGTGGTAAGCTACATTGTAGCTACAGCTGCCCTTGGGCAGACTGACAGAGGTGAGGCTACAATGCACTGGTGCCACCAGACCTTCTTGGACATGATTGTAACCGGAGACCTTCCGGTTACAGGCCAATTCCCTGCCTCCCTGCATCCTGAGCCACTTTCACCCCAAAGCTGTGCATGCATGGACTAAGATTTTCTGTTTATGTAGTAAATGAAATGCTGGCATCATTTTCTGGTCATTATTAGATGCAGCTGTTTAAAACTATGTGGGACCTAATGATGCAGGTTGATGCATTGTATTATTGTTCACATGTTTAAATTGAAATACTGGAGAACTTATTATTGTTTTATTATTATTATGAAATATATTGTTTGGATTTTCCTGTTGTTCATTTTGGCTTTAACTGTCCATGATGTATGAGCTGCTGAAGCCAGATGATAAGTGAGTTGATTTTGTTTATCAGGATTGTGAAAATTAGCTATAAGTAGTATTTATTGCTATAGAGCTTGTGACCAAGCCACAGTTAGTTTTTTACATCTTTCTCCAAATAATGCCAGAGTTTTTGTCCATGTGTCCTCAGCTCAGGGTCTAGTTTGCTATCATCATGAACTACATTCATTCATTATCACTATTACCCACAATACTAGTGTGCTGTTTTCCCACTTTTTTGTAGAACTCTGAAAACAAACCACAAATGTGCTGAGCCAGTTGAAAAGATTCATGCATAAAAAAGTAAAAACTTGTCATTTGTATGCAGACAGGCAAGCTTTTATGGGTTTAATCAAAGCCCAAAGAAAGTCTTAATTGGCCAAGAAATGACTTTAGTTTAATTCTGTTAAAAACGAACAGCATCTCTGAAGATTGTTTTACCCTCATTACACAGCAGGGACTGTGCCATGTGAGTGTGGCAGAGTGGAGTCAGTTACTCACAGATCAAACACCAGATAGTGGAAACCTTCTTCTGATATGCTGTCATGGAGTCTTACTGTAAAAGAAATTTCAAACAAACACAGTCACAGATCAGATAACAAAGAAATCCAACACTCCAGAACAAAACAATGTACAGTTTCACTGCTAAATGTGAACATTTGTGAGGAAAACCAAAATGTGTTTGGTGTGGAAGAATTTGACTTTCCCTGACCATCAACCCGATCAAGTCCTTTTTGGGATGACTCAAAGCAAAGATTGTGAGCCAGACCTCTTGGTCGAACATCAGTGCCTGACCTCACAAATGGTCTGAATGAACTGGCAGAATTTCCTGACAAAATACTTCAAAATCAGGTGGAAAGTAGAAGAGTGGAAGCTGTTAAAGCTGCCAAACTACCAACCCTATGCAGTCTCTGTTGGTGTGATGTTCAAGTGTGGCCAGATAAAAAAATGTTTTCAATCTGGAACTTTACATATTCATAAAATTCTCCCAAGTGGACAACCTCTTGTGTTTAAGACTGAAGTCAATAAGTCAAAGCAAACAAGTGATCTTAACTGACTAAAACAAACGGACCTGAAACACTGAAAACAGTCACAGTAAAAAAAAACAAGAAATGCTTCAACAGAGTAGTAAAGAAAAAAGAGGAGTGATCTCTTCTATGAAAGGTGAAATGAGGAGAAATTGTGTAAATGGTCAGTGGTTAACAGAGAGAACTCCTGTGTCTTTCTGATAACGTAGCTGGTAGAACACACAAGTACATCATCATTAGATAGTCAAACACGCACACATTTTCAGGTCTACTGTGATTTCTGAGATAACTATTTATGTTAAAGACACAGTGAGACAACATCTATAGGGAAACTGAATGAGCAAGTTTGTTTGTGTGTGTGTATGTAGAGCTTATTGACACTTGGCTCACCAATGTTGGGGTGCTTTAGTAAACGACAAATCCTCGCCTCTCTCTCCAGCTTTTGATGATCTGTAAAAACACACACAGAGAAAAGAGAGACAGGGACATTATGATTCTTTATCGCTCCCCATGCGATGATTTAAATCATCTGACATGAAGTTGGCAGCAGCCTGGTTTTGCCTCACTGGAGGTCACATTGTGTTTTCCTGTTAGTGTCACTGTCAGTGTGTTTGTGTTGGGGTCTGTCAGGATGTGCTGGCTTTGCATCAGCTTGCTTTTTTCCTTATCAGAACTGAAGTGACAGAAATAATGTGACCTGATATGATTGTGTGTCACAAGAAGGCAGGATGCAACAAACAACATATCAGCTCCATTGTTGTGGTGGTTTATGGGATAAAAATTGATGGTGGGTATAAAGTAGGCTGATACATTATTGTTTCTAAAGAGCCCCAATAACTGAATTTTTGGGCTGTGTTTTCATAAATATTAATTTTTTTAAAACCTAAATTTCTGTCTGTGTTTGGATGTGAGGCGTTAAACACTTCATGCAGTTTCCACTAAGGAAAGTTACAGCTACTGAATGTTTTGTCTATTTCAACCTAAATGAATGTTGTTTTAAAGGCAAACTTTAAGCCTAAACAGTGACAATTCTAACCTGCTTTCTTTATGTGCTGAATATTTAACAAAACATCAAAAAGGATGACACAGTCATGCCTGCAAGCAGAAAAATACACAAAGGTTCATAAACTAAAAAGAGGGTCAATTGGCTTTGCTGCAAGAGAACACAAACAGGAAACAGGGCGACCTCAGGGAAAGAAGACTGGTTTTATCTGACTTCATGAGCATGAAATGACACAGAAATCTGTCTGTCAGGGAAAAAAATCCTGACTCCAGAGACTCTGACTCAGAACAAGTCAGAGTCTCTGGACTCTGAGACTCAGATTGGCAACAGCAGTCGTCAGAATGCATTACACGCTTTGGAGGTGACCCACTTCAACTAAATCTCAGTAACACGAGTGACACAGCAAAGTTTTCTATATAAGGACATGTCTGTCTTTTTTGTGTCAGGGTTTAGTCCTTGAATGATGTTGGCTTTGAATCACAATTAATTACAGAGACATGCAAACATCATTTCTTACCGCTAGCCTTTTAAAAACCTCAACCATTTATGGTATCATTCTGATTGATTTGATAGCTAAAATAGTCTTTACTGTTTCTATCTGCAATATCAAAACCTGCATTATGACTTCAAATATACCGGTAGGTCGTTTTTACATTGTGCCTCAGTGTCAGCATACTGTAATGTGTTCCAGATATATTCATGACTGCTTCTGGTAAGTTCTCTACAGTCATTTCGACATCTGGCAACATTTCATGTTGAGGACATTTTGCTATCACAACATACGTAAATTACTAATGAAACAAATGACCAAAGAGCACAGGAGAATGAAAAATGATTTATTTATCTTGTATTTTGAAGAAATAAAATTATATTAATATTAAGACCCCAGGAAACCCTTGAAGCTTTTGGGAAAAAAAGGATATATGATGTATATTTTAGGAAAGTGGTATACTCCTGTGCATAAAACCTATAAATACAGCTACTTTGTGGACTTGCCATACAAGCCAGTGTCAGTTTGTTTGAACAACACTGTCAGCTGATGGGCACAGAAGCTCAGGCAGCCCCTGAAAACAAGGGCAGCTAAGTGGATTATTAGCAGAACCCTCTGAGCGAGGTCACTGACCACAGTCTCACCATGCAGTTATGATACTTGATGCTTTAGAGTCAAACTCAGTCCAACAACCTAAACTTTGGTTTTCATCTGACAGTTTAAAACACTTCTTCTGTCAACCCCATCAACACATTTGTCGAATCATTTTTGACACTTAATATTTTTGTTTTTGGTTAACCTCTGGAAAACATGGCATTTATTTTTGCTGGTTTTGAATAAAATCAAATCTAATCCGCCTTTATTTCCCTATGTGGAAAATAAGTATAACTCAGCAAAAAAAATTATATGCAAATGTCATGCTTTTGTGTTTTGTCATTTTATATAAAGTTGCACACAAACTCACACAGGAGGTCATGTCCTATTTTTTGCTGCGGTTGTTTGTCATGTGACAGCCCCCCCCCCAACAGCATTTTCCACCTCCTTTCTTTACTCTGCCTCCACAGGTAGCACATCTCCTCGCTGGCTGGACATCTGTTGTCTAGCAACTCCTGCACCAATCAGAGTGTCAGGCCTCCCCTCTCCTCTGCAGTGGAACCAACCTTGCATGCAAATGGTAGACATCCTATAGTTCACGTGCAATGTTCAAATTGTACAGAACGTGGAAGTAACAGGGACTGTACAGAAGACTTCAGGATTACAACTTTATAGACGCACGCATGCTTTGAAATCGTCAGACAGCTCAACCTGCCACAAATATACAGAACATTTTGGATAAAAATGGGAAACAAATAGCCTAAATTACAGGTCTAGCATTCTTTATGAACACATATCATCTGCCACCGTTCATGCCAGCTTTATAGACTAATGACAAATAGACTAGACTGATCTAGAGAAATTATGAAGTTGTAATCGTTTTGGTCAAACTTTGAGAGTAACAATATTGCAAGATGTTATGCTTAAATTTGAGCTCAATATCTGTAAAATTGTTTAAGTTACAGCCTTTTTTGGTGTTGCTTAATATCCATTAGCAGTGGTGGCCATCTTGAACTGGTTTGATTTTAAAAGTGAATCAGTTGTAGATGTAAGTTCAGTGATAACTTTCCAAAAGTTTCATTAAAATTCATGAAACCTTTTGGTGACAGACTCAGGAAAAAAAATATTGTCTATAGCTTCTGTAATGTGTTTCATCAGAAGATGGAGAACTGCACAAGTAAAAAAATTTTTGTCTGTACTGCTCTTACCTTTGTTGCTTTACTTTATAACAGTCAAATAAATCCATTTGCTTTTTAATACTGCTGATGCAAGCAACAAAAAATCAGCTTGACCCTCAGAAAGTTGGAGCTTGATAATAACGGGCTGCAACTGAGTGATGCTCACGGCTCCTGAGCCTGTCTGTATATTTGTATACTGGATCTCTGCTGCCACAGATATTAGCAATGAGCGACACTGTGCTCACGTTCGTTCAAACTGACAGCTAAACATCCAATCACTACAATTAACAAACACGAGCAGTGAACACAACAACTGTCATAAACCTGGCATAGCTGGAAAATTATGTTTTTATCTGTGTATGTCTGTGTGTAAGTGTGTGTGTTTGTGTGTCTTGTCTGTTACCAAAATGTTTCACAAACCACTGGAGTAATTTTGACAAAACTTTCAAGAAATACTCATTGAATGTACTTGTACAACTGATTAACCTTTGGAGTCAACTCAATTTAAAATGGTCGCAACATTCAACTAACCTGAGGACACATAAAAACTAAAATGTAATGTTTTAATTGTTTCAAATCAACATTTTGATCCACCTGACTTTAAAATGTGCATCAGAAAGTGTAAAAACCTAACAAATGCAAACTAATCACCAAATTTAAATATAAAAATCAATCCTGGAGGCTGACCAACAAGGTTGCACATAAAGTTTTATTCATAGGAAGTGCAGTCATATACTTTATATATTGGATTCTTTTTAGTCAACCTAAATACAGTAATCATTAGAGTAGTTACTAACGTTGTAAAAAACTAACACATCTACATTTGTCAGTATTTTTGTCAAATTCAGATATAGAGTAACTCACGGCCTATTTAAAAAAACAGTGCTTGTGTTAACTCTAAAACCCATCCATCCTAACACCTACAAGACAATTTACTCCTAAAAATGTTGCACTAAAAGGTTTTTGACAGCCGTTGAAAGAAAATCATTACATCACAAGACAACTAAAACAAAAAATCCACTGCAGACATTTAGAATCCGCCCACCCCGTCTCCCCTCACTGCTGCCTCATTTCTTTAGTTTCTGATGTCGCGTCTGCAGCTGCACTGCAGCATTGTATTGTCTTAGAGGGTTTCATTTCACATTCTGTACGTACTCTGATGGCAAACTTAGACAGAAAACAAAGACAGTGTCAGACATAAAACAGTAACTGGATAAAAGCGATAGAGACTGAGAAAATGCCAGATGCAAAGGGTTATTAACATCAGTGAAAGATAACAACATACTTGTCTCTATAGGTGAAACGGTGCATGCACAGACAAACTGATCTGAGCATTTTGTTGCTAAACATATTGACTTTACCCCTTTTGAAAATCACTGTAATTTGATTAATTTTGTTATAATTTGTTTAATTTTCATTGTGTGCCACAAAAACTGGTGGAAGAGCGTAAAGACAATCAGGGCAACTGTGCTAGTGAATCAGCCCACCCCTGTCTCCCCTCACTGCTGCCTCATTTCTTTAGTTTCTGATGTCGCGTCCCATAAAAAGCACCTGTTAGATATTTTAACTGAGCTTCAGATAGACACTTGAAGAAAATGTACTTCCTTGTTATAGTGTTATCAATGCTGACGTGTTAAAGAGACTTTAGTTTACAATGAGCATGTGTAGATGACATTAGGAGTTGATTAGGACTCCGGTTTAAGCAGCACTGGCCGGGGAGAGATATGGTGAAAAGAACACGCAAGTATATTTTTTCTTCACACCAACAATCTGAAAACTTTAATGGCCTGAAAACTTAAGCGTCTAAGAATGGATGCAGCTGAATGTGTTAAGCAGAAAACAAATATGTTCAAACTTGAATTTGAACTTAGCCACAAACATAAACACGACCTCTGAAAGCAAGAAGACGAAGAGCCAAATACAAAAAGCAGAACATTTGCTCCCTTTTTTTTTTTAAAGAAAAGGGAGCAAATGGAGCAAAAAAAAAAAAACACTCCAAAAGAATTGAACAAAAAAAAAATCTCCTGAGCTAAGAAAAACCAACATCAGCTTAATACTAACTTTGTTACGCTCTGTACAAAAAGTACCAGGAGAATAATCCCTGCCATGAGCCTGGTTCTTGTTCTGTTTTTAGTTTCTGCTTTGATAGCAATAAAGCCAGTAAGATCAATGTGCTTTGGGCTTAAACTTGCTTCTTTGTTCACACTGCAGTGATGCCCTAAAAAACGCACAACTTGTATGCTACTAGTTTGCTACTAGCAAATCTTTTGAGTCTCACTGAACTCCTGTTGTTTGCAACCAAGTAACCAATAAGCTATGTGGCTGCATCAAGATTTAAAATAAACCTTCTTAGTTAAAACAGATTCTATTTTCAATACCTGCTTTAGATAATGTCTCAAAACGCAGTAATAAAACCAACATTTAAACAATAATTTCAGCCAAGTAAAAAAAACAAAATTGTGTCGCTTTAATTTTATTGAGTTCACAGATATAAAACTGAAAGTGTTGCATCCTGTGCAGTAATCAGTTCTTGCAGAACACAGAAGCCAAATACACCCATTCAAGAAACTGAGACACCGTCACCCTTGACTGGTTCCCAATAAATGAAGAGTTATGAAACCGATAACTCTCTTGCTCGCCTCCCCAAGAAAAAACAAAAGGTTGTTGCTGTCAAAGATAAAACTGCTCCGAGCGCATGCCTGGGAGGACAAAACAATGATGTCTGCTGCTGTCTTACCCTGAGTATGGCAGAGAGAAACATTATACTAATATGATATGTACAATTGGTTTCATTTGAAGCCGACGGCCTGAGGGTGGCCTCACAACGAGACTCAAGAGAAAGAGGCAGACACAAATATAAGGTCCCTTTAATATTCATATATAATTAGATGCATAAATAAAGCCATATTATGCAAGACATAACATCAAGTTAGCAAAAGCGGCAACAAGATAATACAGTGCTACAAATCATAGCTGTAATGACTCAAGTTGAAATTGTGTTTCTAATTAAAGGCCTAGGATTTCTTAGAATGCATATCACCCACCACCATCAAAACTCAAAACTCTTATTTTGAAAATTCACAAAATCTTAGGACAAAGCCACTGTTGGATAGCAATCAACCTGACTATTTTAGCAGGTTGCGATTAGATCTTCTTTTTGCTCTTTTTTCTTTACTAGCTGCCGCCTTTAGAGGTCTCCACAGCCAACCTTCTGCTTCCATCCCACCAGCATTCTGCTCTGTCACACCAACCCTCATATACACTCTTCATACATCCATGATCTTCTTGTGGGCTTTCTCTTTCCTCCTCCATGGCAACATTATGCTCAACATCCTCATTGCTCAATACATTCCCCATCAATCCTCTGAACATGTCCAAACCTTTGGCTTTAAACTGCTCAACCTGAGCTGTCCCTCTGCTCATTTCTAATCCTGGCAACTCAAAAAAATAAAATAAAACTGTGAGAAAAGCACATAGTTTGTGTTGCAGTCAGTCTCACTGTATTCTGAGTGTTTTTGTTCTGTACCCTGCGGCTGAGTTTTGCGCAGCCAGTTTTTTTGAAAATCACAGCTTGTTTTTGTGTGTACGGCTTGAAAAATTGAGCATCGGGTGAAACTAACAACCTGTCTCTTTTGAAATGATGGAGCATTTTGCAACTACTGTGTGCTTGCACATGTGTGTGTCAGATGGAGACAGACAGCGTGAAAGCACGACCAGCATTTATTTTTAGCCTTCAAGTACCCAGTGAGTCATGTGATTCCCCTCCATGTCACTGATCCCTCCTGTCTCTCCTACCCTTTTCCACCTTCATATCTCCTCTCTTCCACAATCATATCAGCTGTCTCTCCACACACTTTTTTTCTTTATCTTGCTCCAGTAGGAGGTGAGAAACAGGAATGAAAATGACAAAAAAAAAACAAGAAACATTTTCATCTTATCACATGATGGAAAGCCATCATCCCTAACACTCCATCAATATGCCATTGCAGCTGCGATGCAACATTTCCCGATCGCAGAAAACATTTTATTTTTATTCAAGACACTTAAGCATTATATTCAAACAGATGTGGGATTAGAGATATGCAGACAGCTGCACAGCAATAACACACACACACACCAGCAGCAAACAGAAAGTGACAGCAGATATCAGACAGAGCAATAGTGACAGAACACTGACGCATGCATGAAGAGGACAAATATTCAACTGCTGCGAGGAACCGTCTGAATGCATGAACACAAAAATTGAAGTACCGACTTGTCGTTTTCTCTCTCTCGCTCACTCTCTGATTATCTGTCCCTTTCTCTCTGCTTCCTGTTCTTTCCTTCCTCCTTTATCCTTTTTTTTGCCTGCTCTCATTCACTGACTCTTCTGCATCTCTAAATTAAATGCTGTATAATCAAGACTGTGGATTGCAGAAGTGTGACTATGCATGCCTGCAAAACTCAAAACATCCCCATACACACACACACACACACACACACACACACACACACACACACACACACACACACACACACACACACACAATGCTCAG
>JAVKLF010000100.1:4910597-4921290 GCA_034783495.1 Millerichthys robustus
TGTGTGTGTGTGTGTGTGTGTGTGTGTGTGTGTGTGTGTGTGTGTGTGTGTGTGTGTGTGTGTGTGTGTGTGTCCTAAGCCTAAGGCAACCAGGCCAGCAGCTACAATTACAAAGACGGATGTGAAAGAACTAGGTCGGCTTCTCAAGAGACCTGCCCCTGGGACGATAAGACCAGCTAGAGCCCTGAATCAATACCGAATACATGCATGTGCTCACACACACAACCTTGTTTGTGTGTGACACACACACACAAACAAGGTTGTTTGTGACAAACATTTTCATAGAAATCAAAAGGATGAATATGAATAACACAAACAAGGTGGGAAAACAACACTCCACCAGTGCAAAGGAGTCTGTCTGTCACTAACTGACATTCAAAAGCTTCATACACATGCCCACACACACACACACACACAAATGTTCCCTCTCAGAACCAGAAGCCCATTTTAGAGCTCATCGGTGACAAGCAGGGATTTCTTTTTTATGAGCTGGTGCACTGTATGTTTGCATGTGTGTTTGTCCAACCTCTTGCAGAAAGCTTCTTGGTGTTGATGATTTTGGCAGCATACTCTTGTCCGGAGGAGATCTTCACACACCTCCTGACCACAGAGAATGCGCCCCTTGAATTGAAAACAAAGGCATGAAACATTTAGTGGTTATTTTTGTAAAATAAAGGTCAATCAATAGGGCTTCAAAATAGGTTTTTGGTCTTGGTGTAAAAAAAACTGAGTTAAATAAATGCCAACCAGGTGCTACAGGCTGAAAGATGGTTCAGCTTTTCAACATACTTCTGAAAAGGTTGGGACAATGCAAATAAATAAATCTGAATCCAAATCCTGTGTAAATTTCAATTTTTTTCTATATAAAACTACCATACATGTACCATTTACCATGTATAGTATCATATTCCATAAGAATTCAAACATAAAGGGTAATTTTGAACTTTGTTATCATAAATTAGTCATTAAGTAAAACTTTCAATGTGAAGTTGAATTAAAGCTATTGTTATAGTGTAGTGTGTAGTGTTGTGTTGTGTAACTGCAGACATGCAGTTATTTTCTCAAGGCAGCGTATATAGTACAATTTGTTTAAACCACCACACCACACTGAAAAAAGTGCCAACCTGCCTTTTTTTCAGCTACATGTTGCTCAGGTGTGTCCAGGACATTTGTGAAGATCAAAAAACTAGGTCGTCTATATTTGAGGTGAAAGCATGAACAGAGTGCTGCATCTAATGAGGTCTTGAAAAGAGATCCACCTGCCTCGACTCTGCTCAGCTCTGCAACAGCTTTAGTATTCACCACAGCTCAACCAGAAAAATATCATGTTGATGCATTAAATCAGTGTGACAGATTAGATTCTTTGTGTTATGACTAGCTGATGAGCACAAAGTGATGTGTAACATGTTAACATGCTTTGGCATGAGTATCTAAAGCTTACTTCTGATATATAAAGGTTTTGTTCAAGAAAAAATAAACTTTACATAAGAACAGGCAGGTACAGTTGGGTAGCACAGTGTGAACCACATCAGCTGAGCCCCACAAGACAATAAATAAAGTAAATTACGTTTAATTTTTCCATGAATCCAAAAATGAAGAGAACAAATGGCTCCACTTCATATTAAGATTGTCTTTAAAAGACGTGATAAATGATAACTGAAGTTAAACAGTGACCTGTTTGACAAATAGTGAGGCTACATTTATACAGTATTTTTACCTAGATTTATATAATGCATTTCCAAGATAAAACATTTATCTGAAACATCCTAATGAGCATATGAAACAAGGGAAATAGTTTATTGAAAAAACTAAACAAGCAACCATGATAGATGGCAAAATGCAATTGCCACCATGTTTGGAGTGTTCTGTTTTAGGTTTATTAGCATTTCATAGTAAAAATTTGTCATAAATGTAGCCTTGTTGTATCGAGTTACAGCACAATGTGGAGGCAGAGAGGACTTTAAGTTACAAAGGTTGAACACATTTCTGAAACTGAACTTTCATGTAAGTTTTATTTGGACCAACATTTTGTCTTGACTTATCGAAAGGGTAAAAGAAGCAGCAAAGCTTAAGAAGCTGAAAGAAAGTTGGTTGAAGATTCTGCAGACATGCACTGACCGGCAATAATATGCAGATGACACCCCCCTAAATACACAGACGCGCGCGCTCACTTACAAAAACTCATGCATGTCGGTTGGTGTTCACACAACCTGCTCCTCCTCCACTCGGAGGTGAGGTGAAGAATTCCCTGCCGGGTTCTGATCACTAACCGCATCGGTTCTTGGAGATGCGTGGTTGGTTCTGTCGCATTACACCGTGCGTATCTGTCATGCGGGGTGGGCGGGGAGAGAGATGGAGGTGGAGGCTGGGGGGAGGTCAGACTACTAAATCTTAAATCTCACCCTTGCACGCACACACACACACACCTTAGGCTTTTTTGGTTACCGACGGTCAGCCCCCCGCCCCCTCCTGCCCCGCTGTGGCGCCGCAGGTATCCGAATGCAGCATCAGCCGCCGCGCGGCAAGGATGGAGGTGAATGACGACACACTCCACATCTCCTTTCACGAGCACGAACTGTGGGCAGCAGGACGGGGGATTAAAAAGCGACTGCGCGGGCCTACAGTGTTTAAACCTCATCCACCCTGCATCACGCAGGCTGCCGGATGCGCGCACACGCACAGAAAACAAACACTCTGACGCACACGCACGCCGCGTAGAAATCCGCGTTCTTTAAACCCAAAGCCCCCTATTACGTAATTGTCACTTCCACTGACAATTACGAGAGGAAAAGAGGAAAAACAACAACAGAAAAGCGTTTCCTTACTTCCCCAGCTCCTCGAACAGCTGATATTCGTCGGTAAATCGTGTGCAGATCGTTAAGGCCATCCTGAAGCAGGTGCCACTGGGGGCGGGTGTGTGTGTGTGAGTGTGTGTGGGGGCGTGCACAGACAGGCGCAGGAAGCGGAGAAGGTGCGCTCACAGGCTGGGTCGCCCTCACTCACTCACGCGGTTGTGAACACCGCGTTGGTTTTGTCCTGAACCTGCAGCGCAGAGGGACGGATTCCTGCGCAGCCGAAGCGCGTCAGCGGGATCTCTCTCTCTGCTGGAATGATGATGATTTCTGCGGCAACAACAACCACAGCGTCGGTGCTTCAATCCTGATATTTGATCGTTGTTTTCCTTTTCTTCTCTTTTCTGTTTTCCTTCTTCTCCTCACATCCAGTGGGTTGTCACGGCTCGTGGGCGCAGCATTTTGTGTGCATCTCGGTGTCTCATCCCGAGCGGCGTCCGTCCCGCTGTCAACACGCACGCATCAGACGCCGCACTTACCGCACCTACCCCCTACCGCGCGCTCAGTCCCGCCTCTTTTTCCTGCATCCACTAATCCACCAGGCCAATGGCAACAAGCAGCCTCAAAACAAAATAAAATGACTCCATAAACCTGACTAAAATTGTTGAGATATAGTCTGCACATTAAAAAAAATATATATAAAATGAAATGGCTTGGTGTTTGTGAACATACTGTAAAAATAAGATTTTCTACAGGAATAAATATAACTTTTGATGTATTTTCCTTCTAAATAAAATAAAAATGATAAAAATCAAAGCAGGTCATTCATATAATGCAGTCTGGAGTATCTGTGTTTCAGATCACTAATATGCTGATGTCACTATACAATAAGCTTTGTTCACTCTTGTAAATGTCATCACTGCTAGAATTATTATTTAAAGAAGAAAATAAGATAATTTTGAATTTGACAGTCAGCAACACGTTTCAAAAAGTAGGGAGAGGACCATAAACACAGTCTTTTCTTTTAACAACAGTCTGTAAATATCAAGGAATTGGGCAGGGGAATGATGTCCCATTCTTGTCTGAGCTAGCTGTTCAACAGTCCTGGCTTTTCTTCACGATGCAACAAATGTTTTCATTTGGTGAGAGGTCTGGACTGCAGGCAGTCATTCTGAAGTCGTTCTGTTGTAATGGATGCATTAGCAGTTTAACAATAGATTCATGAAATGTGCAAGGCATTTAATGAAAAAGACTTCATTTGGATGTAAGCACGTTGTTCAAAACCCTATGCACAGTTTTGCATTGAGGGTGCCCTTCCAGCTGTATAAGCAATCTGTGCCAGAGGCCTTCATGCATCCGCATACCATCAAAGAGGCAGGCTTTTGATCTGTGTGCTGTAAACAAGCTGGATGGTCTCTCTCCTCTTTAATATGGAACATCTGTTGGCACAATTTTATTTTTATTTTATTTTATTGTTTTTTTTTCATTGTTGAGCTAAAAGAATACCAGCAATATAAGAAAAGAAACAGAAATCAATTGTTTTCCGTCTGCAAAACTTATGTGACATGATGACCTATTAAAACACTTTATGATAGAAAGTTTTACTTTCTGTCACTTGAATTTGTTTTATTTAAGTATGTAAATATGTAAGAAAAAAAACTTACTAGTCTAGCCCAAATATATTTTGTGATTACTTGATATTGGACAAAAGACAAACAAGAGCATTTTCTATATTACGATATTTATTCAGGAACCTTTAAATATTATAAATACAAAAATAAATACATATTTTAAGAAGAGTACAGATTTTCAAGTGCAATTTTCTAAGTGTTACAAGAGCAACGCATAAATAAAAATGTGTTTGATACAAACAATTTACTGTAAGAGAATCATTGTCATTTCCAACAGTGAAATAAAAGCATAATGACCTAGTCATTTGATCAAAGTTCAGTTTTTTTGCTTTTCAATAATGAAGAACTTCTTTCTTGTCTCCTCAACGTCTCCTGCGGCAGAGGAAGTCAACAGAAAAAAAATCGTTACTTTCTGCATCAAAATCGAAAAATTTCACATATTACTGCCAGACATGTCCTCATCAGACGGGTGTATAAAGTGACTCTTACCTGAGTAGCATCTTCTCAATCACCCTTTTCACCCAGGGAGCCTCAGGGTTCAGGCAAACCTCATGACCTGTCTTTTTCAGAGTGGCACTGCAACACAAAAGCCATAAACGCATATGTAAGTTTACATGTAGCTCACAACTTAATGAATCCTATCTAAATGTGGCAAGGACCTTCTCCTTACATGATCTCAGTCTCCTCACAGTGGGAGTTGGCAGAAATTATCTCAACCTTCGCGATGTACCGGCCAATGGGTCTGCTCTCTGTCTTAATGCAACGACAGTGTAGCTCCACTCCCAAGCCCCTCCGACTCCTCAGACTCGTTCCTGTGTGGAGATTAGGATTGCACACGGTCACAAAATGCAAAGAACTCCTGGTGCATGGAAGAAAAGATGACAGAGATTGCAAGTTAAAGAAAAGGAGGCTTACCTTCGCTGCTGGCAAGGAGGGTCAAGAAAGCCACCACAGAAAGTGCAAGAACTGTGCTGCTCTTCATTTTGCCTTGTAGATTCTGGTTCAACTAACACTGAAAGGTGAAAATATTATTCTAAGAAACACTGAAAAGAGTTCTTTATTCCGCGCTAGGCTTCTCTTTCTCTGTTCCAATTTTTCTTTCCTTATTGAGTTAGAGCTGCTTTCGCCGTTTGCTGTTTAAATGTAGCGGTCAGAAGTCTCCTCACTTTTATGTTGCTCCTGGGTGTGAGTCACTTCCTTCTTTTCAGGAGATTGTGCAATGTGGGAGTCTCTGCAGCTGAGCTGGGAATTTACAGAGCACACTTCAGTGGCTCCATTAACACACAAGTTACAACTTTTACTGACTGATTTGTCAGGAGACAGCCTGGATCAACAAGTGACACTCATGAGGAAAAACACAGTGACTGAAGTCCTGTTACAAATTGACTGTGTAATGTGTTATGTATGTCATTTTTTAAATTATGCATCAAAGTTAATATACCTTATACTTAGGTTACGTCAAGCTTATAGATTATAAATTGATCAACTGACAAATATTTCACAGATGATATGTGAGCAACAATATTTACATGCAATCTGTTGCTTAATTATTAACTATTCGGTTTTGTGAGAATTCCCTTGATGTTTTTGTTGTGTCTGTGTGTGTACAAGTGTCTGTCTGTTAGAAAAACCTCTTTAGACAGACACAGAAAAATAATTTTCTCTAAGAACTTTTTTACCACTAATTTCTCAAGCAGTTGTAGACATTTTATGCGTTTGTTAAGATCTTGTTATTGCAACTTGATTAAAAATGTTTGGACATTTCCTACATAAACACGAGGTAACGTGCCAAAAAATTCCATGGGACTAAATTCTGATGCAACCTCAACAGGCTCTAACACATCGGCACAAACGTCACAGCAGCAGCTTTCACAAACTAGTAAGCATTAAGTCATTTATGAAAAAGAGTTTAAATATTGTGACATATTAATTAATCATTTTTAATTCATTGAAATCAGTTCATTTAGGGTCAAGGGTTAGGGAGTTATTATTGTCCTAATAAGGATAGAAATATAAAAGCCTGTGCATACAAGTTTGTTTAAATGGTTGTATTTAGCTGGTATTTTCAGATAAAAATAAAATAAAATAAAATAAAATGAACCTGAAACAGAAAAGAAAAGATGCTGTGTTTCATACATGTCCACATGTTTCTAATAATATGAAAGTGAAAAATAGATGTAGGTAACAGAACATGTGCTGAGCTTTACTGGAAAGTTCTTTTTTTTTCATTTATGTGACCAGCGTTAAGTGCAAATCAAATGATCATTTTACTCTGCTTCCTTAAATACTAACCCATGTTCCGATGGCCCATTTTTTATTATCATATTGTTGAAAAACAATAAACCTGTTTAGATTTTGTCCATTTATGGCACTGTATATTTTTGTGAAGATAATATTTGTAATGGCAAGTTTCAAATGTAGATTTACTTTTTTAAGGGAGAATCAACCCCACTTACACACACGCACAAAACAGGAAACAAAATCTGACCGCCACAGAAAATCACAGGAAGTGAGGAAAAATCTGGTTGTTCTCACCATTATGCAATGAAATGTGGATATTTTAAAATTCCCCCTAAATTCCACAAATGTGACAAATAAGTCATATTAGAAAGCTGCTCGGGGACTACTGCTTCTCCTTTTGTTTGGCTCACGCAGTCCCATAGAATGACTGTCAGACTTGTTTTGCTTGTTTAGTTGGGGTTTTTTTGTGTGTGACAATATAGAATCAACCGAATGAACTCTGGTTATTCATTCATTTCATGGAAGTTAATCACATTTAATCAACGTGAAGAGAAAGTTGTATTACTTTGATGGTGCAGGAAATTACACAATTAGAATTAGAACAATTAGAATTAAAGCTGCAAGCAGCGTCGAGCGGCCCTCGCAGCCAAGCGCCGCTCCGGCCTATCCGCCACCGTGGGGGTTGTAGCATGCCCCCCACTCGCACCGCATGAGCTGGACAAGTTCGATCAGATACGATCTATAAAAAGGCGAAAATGACGGCTTTGATCCAAAATGGCCGACTTCCTGTAAGGATTCGACCTATCGGCGGAGAGACTTTTTTGTACGTCCTGACAAGACACATGTGTACCAAGTTTCATAATTGTAGGTTAAAGCATGGCTTGGGGATGATCATTTAAAATATCCTAGGGGGCGCTAGAGATAAAAATTGGTCACGCCTACCAACATTTGTTATGGATTCCTGTCGGTAGGTGGATAAGGATGCATCCCTGTGATTTTGGGGCAGTTCGGCCCACAACTGTGGAATTCAGAGCCAAACGTATGGCAACGGCGTTACAGGTGAGTTCGCCACGCCGCCACGCCCAGCTGCTCCATCAAAGCTTGTCGGGGTTGGAAACTTCAACACACCAACAAGTCTTCTGTCTCTGGACACAGTTTCATGTTGATTAGGTGAAAGGGGTAAGATAGTGACAGTTCAAAATAAAACATGAGACTTCCTGTTCTCAGGGGGCGTGGCCTAAGTGATGTCATCATTTGACCTCATGGTATTGTAGGGCACGAGATGACGATCAATCACTGAAAGTTTGGAATCTCTATGTGGATATCTTCAGGAGATATAAGAGTTTTGTGTTTCATGGCGATTACGTGAACTTTGACCCCTGGTAACTCCCTTCAGCATGCTGAAAAACGCAAACGTTTGATAACTTTTAATCGGCCAAGCCTTCTGAACAGACTGACCAAGTTTGAAGTTGATTGCTCGAATCTCCTAGGAGGAGTTCGCTCAGATGTGAAGGCTGGAAACTGAAAAATCGGGGTGAAAAATGGACTTTCAAATGAAAATGGCCGACTTCCTGTAAGGATTGGACCAATGCGCCAAGTGACTTTTTTGAAGATCCTCTTAGGATACGTATGTGTGCCAAGTTTCATGCTTCTAGGGTAAAGCATGGCTTGGGGCTGATCATTTAAAATATCCTAGGGGGCGCTATAGAGATATCAAGCCACGCCCATCAAAGTTTGTTATGGAATCCTGTTGAGAGGTGGATAAGGATGCTTTGTAGTGAGTTTCGACCAGTTTGGCTTGAAATTGTGGATTTCAGAGCCAAACGTATGTCAACGGCGTTACGGGTCACTTCGCCACGCCGCCACGCCCACCTTCTCCATCGAAAACTATGGAGGTTAGAATCCACAACACACCAACATGTTTTCTGTCTCTGGACACAGTTTCATGTTGATTAGGTGAAACGGGTAAGATTGGGGCCGTTCAAAGAAAAACATAACACTTCCTGTTGTGAGGGGGCGTGGCCTAAATGATGTCATCATTTGACCATAGGGTATTGTAAGGCACCGGATGACGATCAATCACCGAAAGTTTGGAACTTCTATGTGTTTTATGTAAGAGATATAACAGTTTTGTGTTTTATGGCGAGTAGGTGAACTTTGACCCCTGATAACCCCCCTTCAGCATGCACGAAAACTCAATTTTTTTGATAACTTTTAATCGTCTAAGCCTTATGAACAAACTGACCGAGTTTGAAGTCGATCAATCGAATCGCCTAGGAGGAGTTCGATCAAATGCGAAGGCTGGAAAGGGCAAAATCGGGGTCAAAATCAGACCTTCAATCCAAAATGGCCGACTTCCTGTTGGGTTTGCAGCTTGAGACTTTTTGGTAAGTCCTGCATAGATAGATATGTATACAAAGTTTTGTGATTTTAGGTGAAACCATGTTGTGAGGCTGATCATTTAGATATCCTAGGTGGCGCTGTTGAGGCAATTGTGTGTGTGTTTTTTGGTTTTTTTTGCAACAACCTTAAATTTCAAAATTTTTTCACAGTGTTGACACGACCGCCAAGTTTGGTGAGTTTTTGAATATGATAAAGCCCCCAAAAAGGACCCCAAAGAGGGGGGCAGAAAAATAAGAATAAGAAACAGTACAGATACAATAGGCCTTCGCAGCGCTTAGCTGCTCGGGCCTAATAAAATTAGAATATGACCCTCTGCCTCTCATGTCAGTAAAATGTCATAAATGACCTTATCTCATGTGATAAGAGATCTTGGCGCTCAGATATTATGGGAATGACACACACATACACAAGCATTTACATTATTACCTTCCATGGTAGCAGGTCAAAGAAATCAGACTTCTACCAGAATATTCATTTTCCAAACATACTCTGTCCTGCACACTGAGCTTATCTTAGCATTAATGTTGCACAGTGAAGCACAGTACTGTGCAGAATTGCTTCATAACATAAAATACTTGCATACAAAGTACACTATACATATATAAAGTCTCTTCTATCCTAAATGGCAAACTGATTATAATGACATACGTATCTTATCACGGATTTGTCATGAGGACACAGAGCACAAAAAGCCTGAGATTAAGCATATTAAAACAGGAGCTGGGAAAATCAGAAGTGAATCATCATGCCTTTTTGTTTTGTGTGGGCAACTGTGAAATCTGGTAGATTGGTGGGTTTTATCTTTGGAAAGTCAATCTAGTGTGTTTACAATAGAATACAGTTGAACTCAGTGAGGGAGGAGCTGTTGTTATTATAAATGATTAACTCAGAAAAATGCGGCTGGGAATTCTGGGAAGTGTCAGGGAGTCTTTGGGTTTTCCCATCGTAGGAGAAGAGGTAAAGGCAGCTTCAGGTTCCCGTGTCACTTCTGAAACTTAGATTTGGAGTATCTGTTTGAGAATCTGTGGGTGGGCCTGCAGCAAGAATTTCACATGTCTGCAATGCCACTTTTCTTTGAAAACATCATGTCAGGGCAAGCTTGTTGACTTGTTTTAACCTCCACAGATAAAATGTGTGCAACCTTTTCAAAGTAGACTTGCATGCTACTGAAAGTCATCCCCAACACACGCTCCAAGCACTGACAGAATGTTGGAGGTTTTGTGATTGCACATTGCATAGTGTTATTTCCAAGATCTTACCAGCTTGGATCTGTTCTTTTTCAAGATAAGCGGATCTTTGTTTAAAAATGTTTACGTGAAACGCAGAGAATGACATGCATTCCCTTAAGGAATGCTAGGTCTTTTATTTATATCAGTGGTTCTTGTATAGCAAGCTGTTTTTGCTTTTTTTTTTTTTTTAAACCCCTGAATATTAAAAGACAGCGTGACAAGAACCAGAAGAGAACTTTTTTTTAAGTAGGACAAGTGTCGTGGTCTGTTTTCCTGTCTCTTGTCTTGGAGTGTGTGTGTGTGTGTGTGTGCGTGCGTGCGTGCGTGCGTGCGTGCGTGCGTGGGTGTGTGTGTGTGTGTGTGTGTGTGTGTGTGTGTGTGTGTGTGTGTGTGTGTG
>JAVKLF010000100.1:4928647-4949324 GCA_034783495.1 Millerichthys robustus
GTGTGTGTGTGTGTGTGTGTGTGTGTGTGTGTGTGTGTGTGTGTGTGTGTGTGTGTGTGTGTGTGTGTGTACCTGAGTGGTTTTAAGTGTCACCACCTCCACCTGTCTGTCTCCAGCTCCCCAGCCGCCTGGTGTGTCTCTCTGCTGTCATGGAGACGGGCAGCCTCCCCGTGGAGCTGTGGAGGCTTATCTTAGCCTACCTTCCGCTGCCTGACCTGGGCCGCTGCTGCCAGGTGTGCCGCGCGTGGCGGGAGCTCGTCTTCTCTCTGGACAACACCCGCTGGAGGCAGCTCTGCCTGGGGTGCCCCGAGTGTCGCCATCCCAATTGGCCCAGTCAGCCGCACCTGGAGCCCCCGTCCTGGAGGGAGGCGCTGAAGCAGCACGCGCTCGCCACCCGCACCTGGACTCGAAACGGGCAGGAGCTGCAGTCCTCCGCCTGCCTCGTGTTTTTCCGCCGGCGGAAAGACCGCAGGGTGTGGCACGTGGGGCCCGGGCGTGAGTTCGAGACCTTGCGTGGGGCCCTTGGGGTGGTGGGGCCGTACGACCGGGTGGTTCTCCATCCTGGAGTGTATGAGGAGCAGGCTGAGGTGGCCCTGAAAGTGCCCGTGGAGCTGGTTGGTCTGGGCCGACTGGGTGAGGTGGCCCTCCTGGTCTGCATGGAGCAGCAGTGTCCCACGGCCAGGCTGTGTAACCTGGTCTTCATGCCCCCCTGGTTCTCCACTGTTGTCTACAAGGTGAAGCAACCCACAAGGTCTCCTTGTGGTTTTTCAACACACATTTTTATGTCAATGAATAACTTGGAGGTAAAGTTCAAATTCAAAGTGGGGTTCTGTGAAAAGGTTATGAAAAATAAAAAAAATATATATATAAGCACAAATAAAAATATCCTACCTGTTGTAGTATCTAAGTTGTCGCTACCAGTTGCCAGTGTAACTTCTTTCAATTTATTCATAACTTTAAATAGACCGAAATAGTTAGTTAGAAATAGTTACTTTTACAGAGTATCCCACTTAAAAAATGTGAAATGCCAATTTAGCCAGGCCAGGTCTATTAAATGTCTTTGTAACTGAATCTCTGACTCGTGCCCTCTCCACCTTGCTCTCTTTCAGACATCATGGGGTCACGTTCAACTAGACAACTGCAACTTTGAAGGAGCCCAGTTGCAGATCCGTGGCCCCGGGACCTGCCAGGCTCGTTTTTGCTCCTTCTCCCAAGGCAGCTCTGCCCACCTGCTGGGCGTTGTTATAAGTTTGTTGGACAGCTGTGACTTCTCTGGAAGTGACACTGCTTCAGTGACTGTGGAGGGTCCTCCGGCATCAGAAAGAAATTGGGCTTGTAAACATTTGGCTGCTTTAACCAGGACGTTCTCAAGTCAATTCAGTAGCTCTCCCAACAGCCTTCAGGGCAGCTCCACCTGTGAGCCTGACTCTGCAGGTGGTGGAATAAAGGAGTATGTCAGCATGGAGGATTGGAAGAGAAGGACAGTTGGAGATGCAGTTTGTCACGGCACTGTTATAGAGGATGATTGGAGTGATGGTGAGCCCAGCGATGGAGAGGAGCAGAAGCAAGACGGAACTCGCAACTCTAAAAAACTCTTTACGCTGATTTATAAAATCCCATATGAAAACCACGGCCTGTCCCATTTGCTCAAGCCCCGGGTGGATGGCTCTCTGCCACTTGCCTCATCCCCTGAACCTCCATCTGTGACCCCTGAACCCCACACCCTTCAGCAGGAATTAGACAGAGACCCAGAGGCTCAGATGCTGGCATCTTCGGTCTTTGGCTGCATTGTCAGACGGTGTCTCTTCAGGGATGGGAAGGGTGGTGTGCATTTATCCAATTACGGGCAAGCTCGTCTGGAGGAAAATGTATTCCGTGGGCTGAACTATGCTGTTCGCTGCATCCAGAATTCCACAGTAAACGTTGTCATTGTAACATTTATGTTCTGATGAATCTATGAAATGTTTACCCACTTTAATTTGCATTTAGTTAACATTTCAAGTTAATGAGCTTGCAGAGATCATTAGTAATTTACCAGCATCTTCCTGTTCAAGTTACTTGATCTTTCTTTTTCCCCTCTCTCTTCCTTTCAGATTGTGATGCTGAGAAATGAGGTGTGTGAGTGCCGTGCATCTGGTGTGTTTCTGCGCCTTTCTGCTCAGGGCCTCATTGCAGAAAACAACATTCACTCGAATGGAGAAGCTGGAATGGACATCCGAAAAGGGGCTAACCCCATCATTCTGGTAAATCTGGCACCACTCGTATCCAAGATTTTTCTGCTGAAAAAACTCAAACTTATCATGTTTTTTTCCCTAAATTTCTTAACCTAGTATTACTTATCGATTGAAATTTTCAAAATCAATGCAAAACCGAGAGGAAGTTTTTAAAGTTGATTATACTTTTGTAAGTGCAACTCTGTATTTCCTCTGTAATCTTGTCTTTCATTCCACAGTGCAATAAGATACACAGTGGTTTGCGTTCTGGTATTGTTGTCCTTGGCAACGGAAAAGGTTCAATTCGGAGCAACTTGATCTATAACAACAAAGAAGCTGGAGTGTACATTCTCTTCAGTGGGAATCCTGTGGTGATGTAAGTTGGTGTCGGTCCCACGTTTACCATTGTTTAGATATCATTTGTTGTCTGTGCAATTCTAGATTGGTTTCTCTGTACAGTTTAAGGACAGGATCTCACTATCAAAAAATGAAAAGTTGTATCATTGAGCAGAAAACCAAAAAGACTTTGTTCTGCTGCTTTTATAAAACACTTGGTGATCCGCATCATGCTGTCATGTTGTTGCTGTTGCTGCTTATATCTAAGCTGTAAATGTGTAGTATAAGTAGTCTTTCATAACAACGTGTACACTCTGTGCATGCGTGGGTTTTCTCTGGCTGAGAAAGACACCAGCTTCTCGCTACTTGCAAAGGAGAAGTGGGTAAAGAAGATGCATGGATGGATGTTCTATTTCTGTAAAGCTGAAGTCTGAACTCTCCCCACTTTTTTTTCTTAGTGGTAATCACATCTTCCAGGGCCAGGCAGCAGGGATCGCAATAAATGAAAATGGCAGAGGGATGATAACAGGTGTGTGTAAGTGACTTTGCAAGATCTCCTTGTCCATATTACAGTTCGCCATGACTCGATTTATCACGTGTGCGTGACATTTTTATTCCAGAGAACGTGATCAGGGAGAACCAGTGGGGGGGAGTGGACATCCGCAGAGGAGGTGACCCTATTCTGAGGAACAACTACATCTGCTACGGCTACTCCGATGGCGTGGTGGTGGGAGAGAGGGGACGTGGACTTATTGAGGGAAACCATGTTTACTGTATGTGATTTTTAGTCTCATAATGGCAGCATTAAATGAACGTTACAGTGCAGGTTTGATTGTTCCTAAACACTGTGTTATAGAAACTTCACTTCTTCCTGTTCTGATTCTTTTAAGGTAACAAAGGCTGCGGTGTCTGGGTTATGTCATCTAGCCTCCCACAGCTCTTGGGCAACTACATCATCCATAACTGCATGTATGGTCTGGCAGTGTTCTGCAGAAAGGACCCCGAAAACGTTGAGGCCAGGGAAGGCAACTGGCCCGGGCAGGAAGGTGGAGATGCAGCCAACGGGGAAAGAAGAGCAGCAGAAGGAGAAGCGAGAGAAGCACATGAGAACTTTAATGAAGAGGGTGAACTGTTCGCTTGGGAGAGTGATCTGGACAGTGAGGACGAACGCCACTCTGCTCGCCGCTCCATCAGCGTGGCCCTGGTGGAAGGCAACTGCTTAAGCTACAACGGAGGTACCTAACATGAACCTTCACATCAAATGCATCTCGTTCCACCTTTAATCTCCTTTCTCTTTCTGTCTCTTTATAGCAGTCGGCCTGTATGTGAAGAGCAGCGAGGCCCTAAATGTTTTTGGGAACCTTGTAAACAGCAACAGTGGCCCTGGCATTGCTGTGCTGCAGAGCTGTCAGCTGACCAGACTTGTAACCAACTGCGTTGTCGAAAATGGTCGAGGCGGTGTCACCGTGGAAAAAGACTGCCGGGTGGAGCTCCGTGGTAATGGCATCTATGAAAACAGCGGCCACGGTGTGAGGCTCAGCGGGAACGGGCAGATAGTGGAAAATGATGTGGTTGGTAACTGTGGATGTGGGATTCAGGTCTCTGCGAGCACTGATATCAAGGTGAGAAGGAGTTTTGTGATTATCACATACACTTAGCTCATTTTCAAATAACATTTCACTATATAAATTCAATTTTTTGTTTTTTTTAATCTATAGGTAGTCCGTAACCGTGTTCAGCCAATACAGGGCTGTGGCATTGCTCTACTGGGACCAGTAAGAGGCATCATCCACGACAATATCTTGTTCCAGGGTCACCCAGACAACAAGAAGTCCCTCCTACATATGGATCCTGGCAGTGAAAGTTGTGTGTTGCGCAACAACAGTATTTTAAAGCCTAATAACAGGTAACTAAGTGACAAACTACTGTCTGTACTTTTTTTTCTTTACTTTGAATATCAACATAGCAGCCCTGATATTTTTATAATAAGTGTTTCAGGAGCTAAAATAACAGCTTTGGAGTGTCAAGTTGCAGTTCTCGATCCATGCTTGTCCTTAGTCATCCGTTTTTTCCCCCAGCTGCTTTCTTTAGGGGTTTCAACAGCAGATCACCTACCCACATTTCCCTGTGTCTAACATCCTCCTCTGTCACACCAACCCTTTTCTTATCCTCCTCCATATCCATGAACCCATGGTGAACTTCTTTTCCTCCTCCCTGGCAGCTCCACACTGAACAGCCAATATATTAACTGTCCCTCCTCTGCACATTCAAAATAGCTCAGCCTTGCCTCTAAAACCTTTTCTCCAAATTTAGAAATTTGCTCATATAAAAATAAAGCTTTATTGTATACCTGGAAGTTTGAGAATGCATCAAGTTTAAGTTTATTCGTAAACCTACATTTAAGCTTTTATTGTTATAGTTCGTGTTTTTATGACAATGTTCAGTTCTGCATCTGGCTGCTTTTTGATAACTAAAATTAGCTGGAAGTCTAGTTTGCTCAGCACCATATGGCAGCCAGTTAGTAATAAAGTGTTGAACATATTGTGACATTCGGCAGTAAAAGATCATGATGTTCCATTAAAACGCAAACACTAAAAGTATCTGTTTCGTTAGGAAGAAAGTAGCCACCAACAGCTGTGAATAATCATCTGTACAAGCACCTTTATTATTTTTCTTTCTTGCTTTACATTTTTTGTAGCTGTGCACCTGCTCCCCCGTGGGTTTTGGAAAACCCTCCTCCTCGCCCACTGGCTGGTTCCCCCGCCGGCCTCTCCTCCTCCCAGTACCCCTCCCGACTTGGGATTTCCATGACTGCCAGGGTTGGATCTACTGTGGAAAGTGGTTGCCACAGCGGCAGCATGTTCTGCTGCATCCTGTGAAAACTGACCAGCACTTAAAAACCAAAATAAACTCCACTGGTCTGAGACCAAGATCTGGTCAATGACGCTGTGACAAACATGTACTCTTTCTAAAATACACATCTTGATGTAATGAATTGTCTTAAGTAATTTAGGTCTTTTTGTGTGTCAAAATGGCACATTTTGTAAAGGTGGACAGATTTTTAAAATATGACAAAAAATGTCAGTAAACACATAAAAATCTTGACTAATGAGGTGAAGCTCGAGTCTTGTCATCTTACATTTCCCACATGAACATAACTTAAGCTTCACTTAAATCTAATTTTTCATTGTAGTTGTTTTTTTCCGGGGACTCTGGTTTGGGATATGCACATTTACAAATCCTAGCAGGAGTCAGAGGCTTCAGAAAGTAAAGCTATGTGTGCCTTTCTTGACTTTTGAAATGAACGACTGTAGCTATGATAGGAGTGTTCATAGTTTGAAGTCTTTATGCAAAAAAAACTAAGCCAAAACTAAGCTTCTGCCTCTTGCACAGTGTGTTGTTTTCAGGTGAGTCTGTGGTTAGGAACCATGTCTTTTTTATAGAAATGTACCGATGAGATTTGGTTTAATGGTCAGTGTAGTACATGGTGACTCACTTGGCAACAACCAAACAGAAAAGAAAAGAGATATTTGTTGTGCAATATGAGATGTTGGCAAATGTGCCTATACGTTTAAGCTGGATGTTCTTTCATCTAGGTTGTTTACAACTCATTAGTCTGCTTTTTATTTCTATTTTCCATGGCTATTGTCAAAATGTCACATGTCATTCAAAGTGAACCACTTTATTTGTCTACAAAATACACTTATAAACACTTCCTGTTTTTGGTGTTTCCATTCCTTAAAGTCGTTTTCTTGGGGGGCGTTCTTTAAACCTCTTCAGTGCATTTTCTTGCGCTTCCGTCTCTCGAGGAACTGATCGTATTTGACCAGCGGTAGAACAAGAGAGGCCTGCCGGTGATCCTGGCTCAGTGTGGTCTCATCATTTTTGGCCCGTGCCGGTTTAAATAAAGTCAGTCCCATTGACTTTGCAACCTCAATCATCCTGTAGAGAAACAACATTTTGGGTTGGCAGAATTTTTGCAACAAACCTTACACTGATTAAATTACCTGAAATGTGATCAAATCAAACTCAACAGGAAATTAAAAGACCTGGCTTTGATTGAAAAAAGTGCATCTTTGTCACTGCTTTACATGTCCGTTTCAAACCGAGCTCTCACACAATCTTGTTAGTGCTCAGAGTACTCTCAGCTTTTGCTGCACCAAATTTTAGCTGCTTTTTGACAGCATGTGATAAATATGAAAAGGAGCGCTTGGGGTTAATGTGAACGGTGTTATTCATATACACAATTTATGCAAGTCAGACTTATCTTACTTGGCCTCGGTGATTCCCAGGTCCCGATGCAGTAACGATAGGTCAGCAGTCATGTGACCCATGTGTAACAGCAGTGCCAGGCTGTAAGCTGCCAGTTTGGCCCGCATTGATGTTGACACTTTATTTTGGACCCTAGAAGAACACAAAATATTTCTTTAAAAAAATGCTTGCTGAAAATCATTGTCAGTCAACTTTTTTCCCCCAACAGTACCAAACCTCCTGGTGCCTCTCTGATCATCATACCTGCCATTACTGAATGTTTCGACTGTGAAAGTTCTGAACAGCTTGTTCTGAATGATACGAGGACAGCCCTCCTCCTGTCCATCTGCACGCACAGACATTTAATTAAAGCACCTTTTTATATCACTTTTGATGCAAATAGTTATTATTAAAAAAAATAAAAATAAGAAGGCTGTTTGCAAATGTTAAAAAACAAAAAGAAATCCCAACTGCTCACACTTTCGAGTGACGTTCTTCTGCTGTGCCAGCTTGAGGAGCAGAGAGAGGTAAAAGGCGCAACGAGCTATTTTCTCTCTGGCTTCGCCGTCAGTTGGCATGTTCTTCAAATGTTCCACAATGCAAAGGCACCTTCAGCAAATACAAAAAAGGGACAACAATACCTCAGAATGCAACAAGACCCTCGTTAAGACAAAAGTAGATCCACATGTGTAAACAGTTTGCTACCCTCTGTCATCTCTCATCTTATTCAGCTCCTCGGCTGTGAGTGCTGCCATCTTGGAACCAGCCGGCTCCAATGCAGCAAAGTCATTCGGATCCAGGACTGCATTAAATCAGTTGAGGGTAAAAACAGCCTCTGTTGTACTCTTTCAGTTACACACACACACACACACAGGAAATAAAAGATACGTTCATTGAATGGGTAGACGTCCTCTCGTTTTTCGGCATTTGGATTGCAAGGAGGCAGGTGGGAAAGCAGGGCTCCCTGGGATTCTGTTTCTGCTACTTCTAGTTGGAGAGCTGAGGAGAAAGGTGAAAAACAATTCTGATAAAGTAACAAATGGACAAGAGAAATAATTACAACTCAAGCAGCAAAAGTGCAAGAACAGCTTCTGATTTTTCACTCTATGGGTGTAACAAGATTTTGTCATTTCTCATCTAGTTGAAAATTGTCTCATGAAGCGATAACAAGCTGTAGTCAGCATGACAACCTCCAGTGGAATTAGTACTCTCTCATTATCTCATCTTGTGAGCTGACTGCCTCCTTACTATTCTTTACTGGTTATTAAAATCTGCCTTTCCCTGATACCTGAACTGTCCCACACAGAACAAGCAGGTTCGCCTCACCTTCCAAGCCTTTCTTGTCGATCACAGAGCTGGCAGCTTCAGCCACAGCTTGGTGCAGCGTGTCCTTGCCCACCTGATTCAGCCTGCGAGAAGTTAGTGCTCGCTTCTGTTTGGTGGTGCCAAATGCCTCAATTAATGAGTCAATCTAAAAAGGAACGAAAAAGATCCATGTATGGCTTTGGTTCTTAATGTTTGTTTCTCAAAACACCAACAGGTCAAATCCGTGTACCTTTTCTCGGTAGTCCTGAGTTGGGCCCTCAGGTTTTGCAGTCTCAGTTCTCTCATCTGGTGGTTGGGTCAGATTGTTTAAAGTTAGCACTGACATGTTGGATGCAGTCTTCTAACTGTAAGCTGTACAGCGTTACAGTTACATCCAGGATCAATGTGTGGCATATTTACCTGGAATATCAGGCTGCATGTTGAACACCTGAGCGCTGTGCACCTCCATCTTCAAGGTCTGTTTGTTCAGAACTCCAACGTAATATCTGAGGAGGCACCAACCAACATGTTGCTCGCGAATCCCTTCATCGTGAAACAACTAAACCATGAATCTGACTCTCACTTGCAGAGGTTGTTGCACTTCAGTGATCCAGCTCCAAAGTTCTGCCCAACATAGCACAGCCTGTCGGATTCAGCGACCTCAACACAAGATAAGATAAATAACTTCTTAAGAACCTTTAAATTACACATCAAGATCTAGTCCATCCTCATCTTCCTCACCACTATCCGTCTGTTCTTCTTCCTCGGGTTTCTTTCATCCACGCTCTTGAACATGCTGAAGTCCATGCTGTCTGGGTCCTTGACGCAGCCATTCGAGAAGCGGACTATACATTAAAAAAATAGAAAGAGCGTTAACATGTGAAGAGGAAAAACTTAAGACAAAACCATAACAGTGGCTGACAAAACTGGGACCAGCACCCACGTGTACGCGCATTTTGTGATTTAAACGGTACCTCTGAGCTCAACACAACACTACCTGTCATTGGGAAACTTAAATTAATTTTTAAAGACTTAAATAAAACCACAAAAAGCCATATAATCACCGAGGACAGCCTTGTCGCTTTCCGTCTCCTGTTCGCAGCACACGAACGAGCAGGAGGCCGCCATGACAGTTTTTGTGAAGATCCCTGTGAGGTGAGAGGGTTTTTGCTTCTCACTTCCGTCTTCGTATTAACTGTTTTTCCTGCAAGCAAACCGATTTTTATTCATTTATTTAAACAAAACACCTAAAAGCAATATGATCAAGACCATAAGAGAAAAAATAATGGTTTTACATGCTACGCTTCTATGTGAAACATGTTAAGCCTTAGTTTCAATGCTCACTCATCAGCCCTTATAAACTTTCATCTTCACTCTACCATTCAGATTAAATTAGAGCTTTTTATTACAATATCGCAAGATTCAAACTGCTACCTCCTTTCTGAAATCCAGCAAAAGCCCAAAACGTCTAACTAACATGATAACATGTTGTGAGCCGTAGTTCCACGGACGCAACAAACTACGGTGTGAGGTGATGTGAAGTATCTTGACACAGGGTGTATTAGTACAAGATCTTTGGTCGGGTGCTGTAGCGACGCCAAGCGGTGAAACAGTTGAACAACAGTACTGTACTTCACCTCAACGAGGTCGCGGTGGACATGTTGGAAGAGAAGCACAGCGCCACCCTGTGAGTCTGGTTTGGAAAAGCCGTCTGTGTGACAGAACATTATCAAAAATTATAGCACAGTCGTTTTACTTTGGACAGAATCGACGTCCGGTTAGACATGATGTTAAGCAGTTGTACCAGTGAGACGTGTCCTTCGGTTTGAACCCAGCAGTCCAAAGTATTCAGCCAGGGCTAACTGTGAGGAAATGGACCGCAGCAGAGGATGTTGGTAGCAATGAAAATGTTAGCAGACGGTTGCCTCATTTGAGGGGACATTTTGTGGCGGTGGGGGTAAAGGAGAAATTTAGCTTTGAGAGAGGAGCGGTTCATCCGGGGGGACCGTATGCTGCTGCTGCTACTTGTGCTGTAACTAGCAGGCACTTTGTTGTGCTGCTGCTGGCAGCTAAATTTAGCAACTTCAGCTAAAAGGTCTTGTTTTGTCATTTTGCTTCCGCGTTTCTGGAAATCTCAAGGTAATATACAGATGAATTGGGTATTTTATTTTCTGAACCAGCAACATAGTGTACCTGTATTGTTTTATTTGAGTCAGCTAGCTGTCCGTGCTGCAGCTAATCAGTGCTGTAATGTTAACTACCCACCTTTATTGTACTCACGTTAACAGCTAAACTAATTCAAGTGTGAGCTTTTTTATAATATATCATGTAGCTGCAACATTTATATGTCTAACAACAATGATGCTCTTTAGAGAATATTTTATCTATTTTATCTTCAATGACTGCAATTAATACACCAGTCATTACAAAATCACACTTGTTTCTCATCTGTGTAAAAATCCATTGAAAACCAGCTTATACTTCCATAAAATTGTTTTTTTCTACTTTTTAATGCCCTTTGTAGCTATTTATATGCGTGAAATGACTCAATAAATTTTCATCGCCTTGGATTATGTCTGATCTGTTTTGTAATTTGCACATATTGTACATGTTACAGTTGTACATCATCTGATTGTCTTTACTTTGCTTTTCTGCAGGGTTATGGATTTCCCAGGCCACTTTGAGCAGATCTTCCAGCAGCTCAACTACCAACGCGTCCACAGCCAACTGTGTGACTGTGTCATCGTGGTGGGCAGCAGGCACTTTAAAGCCCACCGCTCAGTACTCGCAGCCTGCAGCACCCACTTCAGAGCACTGTTCACTGTTGCAGAGGGAGATGCCAGCATGAACATGATCCAATTGGACAGTGAGGTACAGACATTGTTGAAGGATGTGACAAAGCTTCGAAGCGTGATGATAACCTCTGTGTCTTGCAGGTGGTGACAGCGGAAGCGTTCGCCGCTCTGGTGGACATGATGTATACGTCAACGCTGATGCTGGGGGAGAGCAATGTCATGGATATCCTCCTCGCTGCTTCACATTTGCACCTAAACAACGTTGTCAAAGCCTGCAAGCACTACCTGACCACACGCACACTGCCCATGTCCCCCTCGTCCAGCCTCCACCACCCTCAGCAGGAGCAGCAGAGGCACAGGCAGCAGCAGGCGTCCGATTTAGTGAACCCTAATCTGGCACCCAATCCTAACCTCACAGCTACTGCTGCATCATCCAAGCTGCAGCGCTCTTTCCTGCTGCAGCAGCTGGGCCTCAGCTTGGTCAGCTCAGCTCTGGGGGGGATGGAGGAGGATGGGGTGAGCAGCAGAGTGGTTGAACAGAGGGCCTCCTTCCCAATAAGGCGCTTTCACAAACGTAAGCCCTCTCTAGCGATGGGACTCTCTGAGGACAGACCCAGACAGAGGCAGCGGCCCTCGGCTCCCAACCTGGGACTGTTGGGAGAAGATGGGGGAAACGTGGATCAAGAGGAGGGGCTACTCCTCTCACCTGACTCCCATAAGATGGGGGACGAATCCAAGTTGGACGCTGCAGTCATCGAGCAGGTGCCTCCAGATGACTCTCAGATGCCGAGTCAGTCGGATAGCGGGCACTGTGAAGGGGAGAACCTGAGGAGGATGCAGGGGGTGGTGAGTAAGGAAGAGGACATGGGTGAAGATGACCATAAAGAGGACAGAGGAGGTATTACGATCAAATCAACTACAGAAGTGGAGGCTGAAGAAGAGGAACAGAAGGTAAAATAATCATTTTAAATTTACAACCCCAATTTCTAAAAACATCAGAATGTTGTGTAAATTATAAATTAAAACATAATGCAATGCACCAATGCATTTAAAAACACAATTTTCTGTAGGTGGTCATTAAACGAGAGCTGCTCAGTTCGCCCGAGCCAGCAGATGAAAACAGTGATGTGATGTCACAGGCGGAGGGCAGCGACCCAGCTGAGCCTGGCTGCCAGGAGGAGGAGGAGGAGAAGGTGGAGCTGAGCCCAGAAAGCAGCGACCGCAGCTTCACCTCTGAACCCCAGCCCAGCTCCGGCTCCCTTCTACAGTCCAGCTCACAGCTCCTCCTCAAGAGCAGCATGGTGGGGGGAGCAGGAGGCACCGGGGTCGCAGGAGATTTTGGCTGTAATAACGGACTGAGTGGCAAGTCCAATTTCAATATTTCCAGCTTCCTGGGACAAAAAGATTTTGGTAGTGGCCGATCAGGGATGGTTTCTGGAGAGGATACTCTTCCCAACACAACAACGGGGGACTCTGTTTCTCATCACTTCCTGCTCAGACGTGATGCTGCTGGACCGTCAGGCTCTGCCACTTCTTCTCGTCTGCAGTCGGGACCGCTCAGCAGTGAGGGTAGCTTCGGAGAAACTGATTCTCTGTTCCTCCGTCCCCTGCACGATGGTTTAGGAAACCCAAGAGGAAGTGGGGGTGGAGGGCGTGGAGGGGTGGATCCCTTTGTCTTGGACTTCCCGCGCTCCAGTCTGGGTCTTCACTCACTGGGGCGCCCCTCGAGAGGGATGGGAGGAGCCTCCTGTCTGGGTTATCCGAGCTACAGGCGCATCGCTCCAAAAATGTCCCCCGGAGTCGGTGGGGAAGAACGAGTGAGCGCGGTTCTTCAGGATGCTGCCTCCTCGTCTTCTTCAAGTCTAGCCAGTCCCCTGCTTCTCAACGAGAGCGGAGGGTATGAGATGAGCAGCAGCAGGTCCACCTCCCTCCCGCCTCAGCTCACGCGGGCTTCAGCAGACGTCCTGTCAAAGTGCAAGAAAGCTCTCTCTGAGCACAATGTCCTGGTGGTGGAAGGGGCACGAAAGTACGCCTGCAAGATCTGCTGCAAGACCTTCCTCACCCTGACTGACTGCAAGAAACACATCCGTGTCCACACGGGAGAGAAGCCATACGCGTGTCTAAAGTGTGGAAAACGCTTCAGCCAGTCTTCACATCTGTATAAGCATTCAAAAACCACATGTCTGCGCTGGCAGAACAGTAACATGTCCAACGCTCTGCTCTAAACACAGCTGGAGGACAAATTGTACATACAACAGTCAGAGATGGGCTGAACTTTAGCTCCCAGGAATGTTGTTATTTTCCTCTAAAGCGCTGATAGAATCATATCTGCTTTTTCCAAATCAAACAGTCCTGATCAAAGACCAAAGATGGTATTGATTATAGGATTTTGCATTTCTGAGAAAAGCACAAACTATCAAGTTGTTAAGGTCTTACAAATACATGCATTTTGTTAATAAAATGCTACATGTAAAAGGAAACAAGTACAGATATGTTTTGTTATACAGTAGATACTAAATTATAAACTGTGTGAATTTCTGTTTTGTGAGGATATCTAATCATGCAGAACATGGACTTAGCATAGAGTGATTCAGGCCAAATTAGGTTTTTAAGAACACAAAGTTAAAAAGAGGATTTGTTGTTCTCATCTTGTAGGAGTTATGATTACACTCAGAAGTAAATTTGTTTCAGTCTTTACTGATATGTGTAACGCTTGTCTAAAGTTAATGTTTGAACTGCACAGCAGGACCCTGTCACACATAATTTATGCTGACATATGAACAATTTGGTCCAACAAGCTGGCATACTAAATACAAGATACATACAAGATGGAATAAGAAAATCAGCTGAAAGTATCTTTTGGATGTTTACATGAGTTGAACATTCTACTAATCAAGGTTGAACATATGAATCACATATCTTAACACCTGATTGAAGATTTGAGCGATTTTTAGCATATTCCATCATGTGGGACACAATTTTCATGCATCAGTAAAGTTGTCTAAACATAGTGTGACGAGGCCTTTAGTAAAACATGCAGCAGCGTCTTACCTCTGAGTCTTTCCATTTGTACATACTGACTGTCCCTCTTTCAAAGCACAAAGTCATTAAGAGATGTGTGTTCGTGAGATTTAATGTAAAAAAACGAAACAGGTTGGATGAAGTCAGAGTTCATGCTGTTGGTCAGAATTTAAAATGTAAAACTATTTTAATAATATAAAAAAAAATAACAATTGAAGGAATGCCTGCTGCCTTTCATGCCAGAGTTTTAGACTAAGATCTTCAGAGAAATGACAGAATTTGTCGTTGATCTGCTTAAACCTTGGAAATAACGTTCTGTGCGATCTCGTGGTGTCACAAGATGTCACACTCAAGGTAGGTTCTGTGAATGACTCCCAGGTACTACCACATAAAACTGCAGCTCATATTCTGTAAAAATAAAAGCAGAGTTATAACCTTTTTTTTGTTGGCTAATGCTGATTAGCTGTGGCATCCCCCTTGAATTGGATTGACTAGAAGAGTTAATCAGTTGCAAGTGTACACCCAGTGACTACTTTCTGTAAGTTTGATGCAAATCCATGCAGCAGTTCATGAGATCATTTTTGCCAGCAGACAGTTTAAACAGTTATAGCACTTTTTTTTTTAAACAAAGGTCATGTGCAGTTTGATAGAACTCAGAGTATGTGATGAGGGTTGGTCTCAGCTACTGCCACACCCAATTTTAGCTCAACATTTGCAAAATTCACAGTTTATTTATGGTCTTTAAAGCCTGTTAGTTGTGGCAGGCATCTTGAACAACACCTTTTTAATACTGAAATATGCTGGGAAGATTCACTGTAAATACGCATACTTTCTGCCTTCATTTGCAGTTTATCTGATTGTGAAACATGCGACACTGTGTTGTCAAAATGTCAAAACAATTTCTACTGTGGCCCCAAATAAGTTTGTCACCTGGAAATGTTTCTGCGGTCACTGACAGGTGTGAAGTCATGTTAAAGGACAGAAGTTTATCACGTGTTCGACATGTAAATATTGCACATTTCTGGTCAGTGTCACTGTTTCCTTTGAGGAATGGACTAAAAACATGCTAAGTATTAGACTTGTACAGGTTTCCTGTTGTACTAAATGCTTTTTACATGTTTCGTTCTGCAGAACTTGTGAACGGATTCAGAAGCACTTTGACAAATCAGCCTTTTCATAACCAATATGTCTACTGGAATGTTGAGCTACATGAAGATATTTTATGGTGATCCAGCTTGGCCAAATCTATCAATATGTTGGTAATAAAAGCCAAAAGTTTGGGTTTTTTGTTCCTTCGCGGGCAGTCAATCATAGTGGCAGTGGACATCATGGTGTCCAGTATTTCAGTGAAGATAATTTTTCACAGACAATAGGATTTTTAAAGCAAAAATTTTAGCAGGACTTGACTGTTTTTCTTCTTAATTTCAGGGGTTTTAGTGATTAATTTGTCCCTTTAGCTAGTGGAAAGTTGGATATGCTGTGAAGGAGTTTTTGTGTCATTAATATTATAAATAAGAGCATCTTCATTGAATATGACTGAAAACGGTGTTGATGTCTTGTTGTCGAGTTTCGTTTTAGTGAACTGAAATGAAAAATCACCTTTGCCTTTTCATGCTCTATCATTGTCAGCACCTTTTTGTGAAGTCAAAACACTGATATTCTACAGTATATTTGTTTTATTTGTCACATTTATCAAACATCTTTTTGCTTCAGATGAGAAACCACCTTGTGGAATATGTCCTCCTGTAAACACAGTCTACCTTGTGGTAGATTTGGTATTCATGAGCTAGAAGATGTGTTAAAATTGACCAGCAGTTGTTAAATGTTAGTTTTATTTTTCTCACGAGGCAGCAGCTGTGTTCTTATAAAAAACTAGAGATGATGACATGAAAGCATCCTCTTCTAAAATGGTCTCATGGTCCGAGGCTTTACAGGAATCATTAAAAATAAAAAGTTCAGTTCTGTTTTAAGCTGGGGCTCTGAGAAAAGATTATGAACAAATAATATCTTACCTGTTGTAGATAGCGATTCATTTCTCTAAATGTCACACAGCAGCTGTACTTTTGGTTCAGCCTGGAGCTCTTTCTGCAGCAATATATCTTTTTGATGAAGAAGGTAGCAAATCTCTTTGGTCACCCTACCTTTTCATTCTAATCAGAAAAACAGTTTAAAGAACTGTATACAACAGGTCAGATAATTATTGTTCATAACCTCTTAGCAAAATCCCACTTCAGAATATCTGAACTATCTCCAACGACGCTGTCTTCAGTAACTACATTAATGTTTTATGTTAATCTCTGAAAAATGCACTGTCTGCAGGAATATGACAGATTTTAAAATATTTCAAGAGTTTAAAAAAGGATTCTAAAAATCACTGCCTTACACTTTCAAGCTTGAAAAGCTGAGCTGTGTCTTCTTCGAAAGGTTTCTAGTTTGTTTTCTTCACCCTACATTGTGCAGCCGTTCGATGGTTAAATTGTCTCTAACTGTTTGAAAGTCATCAAGATTGTAAAGTATGTTCAGCTGTTGTATAGAATGATTAAAAAAACAGAAAATTAAACTTTACTTGCTGCTTTTTTTGTGTGTAAAAGTTAGACATGCTGACAAAAACGTACATTTATCTCATTTAAAAAAATGCACTAATTTTCTCTAACTTCATTCGTTCGTAGTGTGGAGCCAGTTTCTTCCTACAGCTTGAGCTCTTTGGTCATCGGCTGCCCCCGCAGACCAAGCAGGAGGTTATTGGCTGCCAGGGCGGACATGGCGTTCCGGGTGGTGTAGGAGGCACTGGCAATATGTGGTAGGATCACTGCAGGGTGACAGAGTTTACAGGATGAAACAGAAAAGAATGACTGGCAGTGAGAGCTGAGCCAGGTGAGGGTGTGTGGTTGGTACAAATGTTTGTCAGACTCACCGCAGTTATTCAGGGTAAACAGTGGGTGGTTTGTAGGGAGGGGCTCGGGGACGGTGACATCTAACCCAGCTGCTGCTATCTGCCCGGAGGACAGAGCCTGATACAGGTCCTCCTGGTTCACAACCCCACCTCTGACACAACACGAAGACCAAACACGTCATTATGCCGGAGGGTCCGACCTTATGACGACCCCCACTGAGTCCCATTGAGTTTCCACCTGATGAAGGTGCTGCTCAAAACTTTTAAACCACTTTCATTTGTTTTTGGTTTTATAAATGTTGCTTTTAATGAGCCAAAATTTTCAGGGAAAAACACGTAATACTAGTTTTTCAAGCTTTCTTAAGGCCTTTCAAAATATTTTAAAATTTTGGCAGGTTTTTTTTTTTGACTTACGAGAAAGTCAGGCTTCCTGGAAGCACAGAATACACGTTAATTGAAGACCAAGACCAATAATTTCTCAAAGCACAGCCTTTTATGCTAGTCTTTTAAACTAAAATTTTGTTTAGAAATGACAAGAGTTGTAGCTGTTTTGGTCAAACCCCGAAAAACACGTTAAGTGCAGTCTCACAGAATATTGCAATAGGTCTGTCTGAGTATTGTTTTGTGAGTGACCCTCAGCTACTACCACATTACATTTCAGATCAGTATTTCTGAAACCATACCGTATTGGTACGGTTTATGTAACCATATTGAGTAGGATTGATTTTGATAGGCAATCAATTACATCCAGTAATTTTCTGAAAGTTTCACCAAATTTGTCTAGTGGTCCACAAGATATTATGCTGACAGACAAACAGGGTACTCCAACAGTTATCAGTAACATTTTCAGTAAAGACCTTGTGAAATGTGTAACACTTGAAGTATGTTTTGAACGTGTCAGCTACCAGTAGCTGTAACATTAACAGAGCACAGGGTTAAATCTGTTAGGATTCAAACTGGGGTACCTGCTGGTGTTGATGAAGATAGAGGTTTTCTTCATTTTGGAGAAAAGGTTTTCATTGCAGATCTCTCTTGTCTCTGGTGTTAAAGCACAGCACACAGCCAGGAAGTCGGACTGCTTTGCCAGCTCATCGAACGAGACTAGACCATCAAAACAGGGTCAACTTAAATTACTGTCATTCTGTCTGTTGTCCATATTTACATTCCATTCAATGTATTTCTATGAGAAACATTTACTTTGGACATGGTAGTTTTTAAACACTCCTAGAAATCCAATTTCTTATCTTCCTAAAAGTATAACATGGCAGCTGAGTGACCGTTCTTCATGTCTTACCATACTCAGCATTGATAGTTTTGGCCAGGTCAGGCCTGGGAGCCACATCTGCGTAAATAAACTTCTTTACTTTGAAGGGGGCCAGGCGCTCTGCAATAGCCACACCTAAATAAACAAGCACACAGAAAAAAATGAGCTGCTATTCCTTGAAGGAAAGCAGATAAATTTCATGCAAAAGTTTTAAATTTAAGGTCATCTTGTACTGAGAAATAACTGAGTTATTGCCATCTTTGTCAAAAGATGAAAATAACTTTGTGTTTGATGTTGTGATATTTGTTAGCACTCAGAGCATGAGTTGCGATTGACTTTCAGCTGCTACCATTCCAATTTTAGCTCAATATCTGGTCAATTACTGAGCTACGTGTCATGTTTGTGTTTTTTTTAAGTCGATTAGCAGTGGGAGCCAGCTTGAATTGGGTTGAGTTCAAAAGGTAATCCACTGTGTTATACTCACCAATCCGTCCAAGACCCAGAATACCAACTGTGCTGTTGGCCAACTCATATCCACATAACCACAGAGTTCTCCATGTGCCCCAGCCACCACTGACACAAAGAAAGACATTTTCTGAAAACATGTACTGCACTGAATATACATTAGCAATGTTGACCGTATGTGTTGGATTGAAAACATTACGTCTTGGCTTCGTGTGTGGCCTCGATGAGCCTCCTGGAGGTAGCAAGCAGCAGAGCCACGGTCAGCTCAGCAACAGCATCTGTCAGAACATCAGGGGTATAACCTACACGGATTCCTCTGCAAAGTGACACACGCACACACACATTACAGGAAGTCAAGCACATCAGGTTAGGTCCAAGAAGGCATTCATATATAAGAAACCTTATAAACTCATCTCAGTGTGAAGTAAAAATGGTAGAATCACCTTTTCCTCAGCTCCTGCAAAAACAGGTGATCGTAACCGACAGACATAGTGCTGACGACCTTCAGATTTGGACCTACAGGAGAACAGTAAGCATTAACAAAAAGCCTGTTGAGAACTTTGAGGTTCCTTTTTTACAGAGACAAAGATTTCAAAGGTCATACCTGCTGCGTCCAACAGCTCTGCATCAATCTTTTCTGTCAGCACGCAGAGCAGACCATCGACACCTTTCACTTTCTCAAGCAGCTCCTTCCTTGGCACTGGGACGTCGTCTGAGTCCCACAGCTCAAACTGCACCCTGGGAGAAGGGGGGAGGACACAAACCACAACTGGAGACCAAAAGCAAATCAACCATTTCTTCATTAACACACACAGGCAACACAAAACCTTGTCCCAGGCAATAGGTGATGCTCCCAGTTTCACTGGCTTTACACCCAGCTGTGGCACATCTATCCGAAGACTAAAAATAGTATTCAGTGAGGTATTTGTTTTCCAATACTATATGGGTATTGGTCTATTTCACCAGCCTGAAGTCAAATACTAACAGATTACTTGTATCAAACAATTGTTACTTTTGACTCACTGTCCTGACTCCCGGAGGATCTTCAGGCCCTCAGGTGGGATCTGTCTGGTGACATACACCCTCTGCAGGGTTGACATCTCCCTCTGCGCTTTAGTTGTTGCACCACTGGCAACACTTAAAGGAGCAACTGCGATCCTCTGGAGCCGACGCAGAGCCATACGACAACTCCACATTTCCAAAAAAAAAGAGTAAGTCTATCAACAGTTCTCTGTGGGATGAAGGTAGAAGTTTGGAGTTTGGAGTGTGATGCAGACACGAGTACAAGTCAGACTGCAGTGCAGGGGGAGGCTCCCTTGTCAATTTGGCCAATATGATTACAGGGAGGGTCCCTCTGAGGTCTGAAGGTTAGGAACATTTTTTCCAGGCAAACAAAGCCCAACATCCCTGAGCTTGGCCTTTGTCCATTTTAAGACAACCTTATTTTAAAATATGTACTTGTGCAAATGTTTGAACAGTTTCACTGAATATCAATAGTGTTGTGCTTTTTCTACATCATCCCCTAGAACTGGATTCTGACAGATGTAAATGTTTCACTTGGCTGCTGACCTTTGATTCATCAAACAGTTGATAGACCCAAACACATACTGCTCTTTTCACCTGCTTGGACTGGTTCACAAATCTCCCCTCAGGTCACCAGTTGTAGGTATACAGTGTCTGTTTTTTTTTTTTTTTTTCTTCAGGCATTAGAGGTCAAACACTCTCTTTGCACTTTGTATACAGTTTATTAATGACATAATTGGCTTTTTATTTTACCTTATATTATTAAAATGTTTTGTTGAAGCTGCATTTGCACCCTTCAACATTACATTGAAAATGGTCTAGTTGTCTGTATTAATATAAAACTAGACCGTAACAACTTGTTCCTGTCAGAGAGAATACAATAAATGTTTAGCTTAACTTCGCAAAAGGTGTACCACTATAGGATCCAATGAATTCAATACAATAGAAAAAAAAAGATTAAATCCCTGTGTGTGAGGATATGGTGTAGCAATGACCCAGGGCGCAGGCAGAACTCCAAAGGTGAACAAAAAAAACTTTAATAAATAAATCAAAAGCTGACGTGGCAGCATACAGAACTCACTTTAGAGCAGAACTTCTCGGAACGACAGGC
>JAVKLF010000100.1:4964947-4989106 GCA_034783495.1 Millerichthys robustus
TGTTACACAAAAAAAGACTTGCCTGCACAAATACCAGCCAGATAATGAGATAAATGCTTGGCAAAGTTTTAAATATACTAATAATGTGACATTTGTATTAGTTAGTTAGTATTAGTATTAGGTTACCTCTCTGCCTGTGCTCTCTCTTCTCACAGGCCAAAGCGATAGAAAACCGCTCCTTTGTTTTCCATTCTTTAACAAACGTGTCAAAGAGGTGCCTATCGCTAGCCACATCTATGATGGAGAACGTCCCAGAGTTGCTACAACAGAGTGAAGCATCCTGGGACAGCTGCAGAGTGAAACCCTCAAGAATCACGGGTGACTCTATGTCAGAAGGCGGTTTTGGCTGCGGGGAGTGGGGAGGAGAAGGAGATGCAGACTCTGTGGGACAGTAAAGGTTTGGGTTGGTTTTAAAATCTGAATGTGCAGCAGATTTCACTTCCTTTATTGTTGCTCTATTTGTGTCATGTTTTCTAACAGAACCACATGCGGCATCTGACATCTGTGATGTGAGATGTTTTTTGGCTGCTGGTTTGTCTTGAAAAAGGTTTGAGGGAGTTGACTGTAGATGTGGCTGAGAGGGAACAGGTGACTGCACAGAGGAGGTAGTCAGCTTTACTCTTGGGATGACTGGTGGACTTTCTTGAGTTGGGGGAATGAGGTCGCCAGCAGAGCCTGGTCTCTCTGGTGTGTTCTCATTGCTGTGTCTTGAATTCTGTTCCTTGTGGAAGCCATTTTTGGCAGCATCAGATTGTTGGGAGATTTTTCTTTTTCTACCCAGTTGCACCTCTGGCTGTGGTAACTCGAGAACATCTGGTGTATTTGTGGCAGCAGCTTGTGTTTGAAGGTTTTCTGAACCTGATTGGTCAGACATACTTGGCCAGCGGTCAAAGATTTCTTGTAAACCAGGGCTGCAATACAGAACAATTTCAGATTCATTTTGGGCATGTGTAAAAACAGCATTATTATTTGTTTCTCCATTTTTTCTTTTCTCAATAGGGAGTTCTGAGACAGTTCCAACATTTTCACGAGTCCTTCTCCTTGCCTTTTCCTGCCTCCCATTTGGTTCAAAATCTTTGTTTGTTTTTCTAGTATGGGCTTGATGGTTATCAAATTTCTCCTTGTCATATTCATTTTGAATGGCAGCAGTAAGCAGAGGCTGCATGTGTCCAAGCTTTGAAATTAACAGGGGTTCGTCACCTTTGTCATGGTCTTTGTTTGGTTGCTGCAGCTCTTGTTCGCTCTCAGTCCTCTTTGTGTGTCTCAACAAACTTTGTCTATCCAGAAAGTGTTCACCCACCAAAAGTGAGTCCCCCCACTCCGACAGGTTAAAGAAGGACTCTCCCCATTGGACTGCCTCCTGCTCTTCTGCTTCTTGATTGGCAAGAAGCTTGCTGCAATGTTTCTGGTTCGATGAAAGAGGACAATCCACGGCAACCTCCTGGCTTGAAGACTGTTTCTCATCTCGTTGGTCAGGTATGTGGTTTGACCTCGGAGCTACCAGGAGAGGGCTGTCATACATGCTGTCAAACAGGAAGCTGCTGCTTCTGTTTGGACTCTCAGAAGCAGCCGGGTTAGCCACAGGGACCTGATCATCACACACATCTTCATCTTGGTTGTGACCACCACCAGCTGGATTAGAGGACATCTGTGAGAACACACAGATTTAGATTTCTAAACAAGGCCAGCAATATTCATGTTTCTGATTATTTTACTGAAGATGATAAAGTCACTTACATGGTGGCTGGTGTTAATGATGAGCTCCATTTGGCTTACTGTGAAAGATGTATCGAATCTTGTAGATGCTATGTTGAGGCCTTCTAGTTCGTTCCTTCTCCCATCTGCGAGCTCTACGTCTGCTTTTACCATTTCGTCTTCTCTTACCGTCTGCGTCTCTACCAACCAATCTTTACTTTCATCTCTGTAGGTCTGTTGAGCGATAATTCTTTCTGTCTGAGTGTCTAGGTCGAAGCTGTCGCCAAAACTTTCTCCATGTATGTTCACTTGCTCCTCAGCTTCTTGATCTGACTTATTGCCTGCATACAGCTCAGGTGATGAAAATTTATCTACCTGTCCGTCATCAAACCTTCTTCTCTTGGCCTCGGGAGTGAACAAGGGAACAAAAGCAGGCGAGATGGACAGGGGAGAGTTTATCATATTTGCTTGTGTAGGTGTGGAAACAGCAGAAGGGTTTTTCTGCATAGGGGCAGGTTTGGGTGTTGTACTTTTTGAGTCTGATCTTTCAGCCAGCCCCAAATCATCCTGTAGGGATTTGCTTGTTTGTATGGACTGAAGGACTTTACTTAATGCTATGGAGTGCTTCAGTCTCCCTGGGTGCAGGGGTGATACAGTAAGCTTTGTAAGGGACTCTCCTCCATCTATGCCTGTGGACACACTTTGTTGTTGTTCTAGACTAGCTATTGGGGCTCTGAAACGTGGAGGTTGTGCTGGAGAAGGTAATGGCTGAGGATGTGGAGGAATATGAGGTAGAGGGCTGAAAACGATCTCATCGATCTCCTGTGTTAAGTTTCTTTCAACAGTCTGGCGATCCAAATTAGGATGCTCTGGTGTGATTAATACACTTGTTTTACTTGTCTCTCCTGCAATTGGCTTGATTTTTTTGAACTCTTCACCTTCCTGCCTTAACCCGTCTGTTTTATAGTTTCTTTTTGAATTTGCTTCATTACTTTCTGTTGATTTATTTGTCATTTCTTCTGTGTTTTCTTTGTCTCTTTCAACCAGAACTTCATCAACTGTTTGTCTGATTTTTGGTTCAGTCAAGTCTTGGTTTGTAGCATCTCCTTCCCCATCTTTCCTATCAATCATCCTGCTCTCAGTGTTTTTGTCTCTCCTAATTTCTCTGTGCACCTCAGTGACTCTGGTCTTCGTTTGCTCAATGGTCTTGCCTGCTCGTATATCATGTGGGCCGATATATGAGACAGACGAGGAGTCCGAGTCTCCACTGGGATGATCATCGGTGTGGCACATAGAAGGACACACTGGAGGAAGTACTGCTGGATCCCACTTAATTCCCAACTGAGCCAGGTCTTCCTGAAGGAGGAGCCTTGCCTCAGAGATGATCTCAACAGCTGCTTCCTGTTCTGTCAGAGCTTGTCCACCGGTGACCGATACGCAGCGCAAGATTCGTCTCTCCGCCGCCTCCATTTCAGTCTCATCCACTGCACGTTTAGAGCTGATGAGCCCAACAAAACAATAAACACTTTAATTCTAGAGTCTCAGTCGTTGTACATTTTTATTCTGAACTAAATGAAAGAACAAACTGCTGCTTCCATTTTGATTTTCTAATATTTTATTAAGGTTTTAATAGGTTTATATCTGCTCACACCAAATGAGAAAAAATATATATAGAAATGAAAAACGATTTGATGTGTATCATTAACTAATTTTAATTTATTTTGCTTGTTTTGAGAATTTCGCCAACCTGTATAGCTACTGACCAACAATAAGTGTTATCAGAAGCTATCAGACTAACTGCAAATTTTCACATTTTTTTTGCAAATTTCTGAGTGGCCAAAAGAAAGATTTTAATTTAACTAAAATTTGTAACTTTATTTCTGTGTGACTGACAGATTGATGCACACCTACCTCTTGAATGGGACCGCATTACGCAAAGCTTTCTCCACATCAGCTACAGAGGCCCTGGCCAGTTCAGCAACAGTACAGAGACCTTGGGCGTAGAGCACTCTGGCTCGTGTTGCATTTATAAGAGAAACCCTGACCAGATCGACAAGTTCCCTCTGGACTCCAAAGCTCAGCCTGGTCTGGTACTGAGACAACAGCAGCTCCATGTTGTGCCAACCCAAACGCTTACAGAACACTGTTACCATACCTAAGGGGATGAAAAAGTGGTCTAAGAGTCAATGGTGTAAATGTCTGTTAATGAAACGGTTCTGTTTTTCTTTATTTGGATGTAAGACTGTATTTATAAGATATGGATCAAGAGAAACCGCATCTGAGACACAATTTGATATCCAACCTGCTTCTGACACCAAGACATTTTTAACCATCCTACAGCAACTTGATGTATTCTTGACTCTAACCATGACAAAACATTCCTTTAATGTTGAGTTATTGCTATTATTTACTACAATCGTCCAGATTTTAATGTCAATATATTTAATGGTGTAATCTATGTAGACACCGACAGTACCTGCATATGTGGAAGCAGACTGTTGGAGAGATTGTAGCTGCCCCCGGCTGCAGTTGTATTTTGATGCAACAGTTCCCAAAGGAACCTCATTGACCAGATCTTGTAGGACAAGAGTCGTGAAAAAACTGTAAAGAGATTTAAAAAGTTGGTTCTTCAAGACATTTTCCAGGTTTGCTTCTATGAAATGAATGAAAAGAAGTCTGCACAGGACTGATTTAAATCAAAGTTTATTGCTACACGTCCCTAAACTTTGTAACTTCATCTTTTTTAAACAGATAGATGGGCAAAGTATGATCATATTTAGGCATAATAAATTTAACAATTTTTTTTAACTGACCATTAACAGAAGGCAAACCTATTGAAGGTTTACTGACCAAAAGATTGCAACAATAAATGAGAGACCTTTTTATTGTCTGAAGTATTTTTGTTTGTTCCTAAACAGAAAATTTTGAGAAGCTAGTTAGTAAAAAGATGAAAATAAGGTTGTGCTGAAGTGGGCTTTACCGTTTATGAATAGCCATTTGTCTGAGCTGTTTCTCTGTCTTGGCAACAAGTTTGCAGCTGACAGATCGAGCTAGGAAGCCCTCCTGGACACCGACCAGCTCTGCCACCCTCTTCATTGATGACGGCAGCTGCTCCCACAAGCAAAAAAACTGATACCAGTCTATGGTGGTCCACTCTGCATAAAGTGGGGTGATCTGAAAAACAAAAGATTTGACTTATACATTTTTGTTGCTTATAGAGAGAAGAACATAGTTCTTTGTTGAATCAGAGTAAAAAAAAATTATAATGAAGTTTATTTAGGATGATCGAGGACGTGTATACCAGATACAGAAGGTGCAAATCATTTTCAAGTACAAAGCCTTTCATGGCCCGCTGGAGATCTGCAAAAATTCCCAGAGCTTCCGAAGGGGAGAGAGAGGAAGAAAGAGTGGCGGAACCGAGTTGGGTTGGACAGTAGCGCTCATCTGGAAATGCAGAGAATGTACAATAATTAATCTCACAAGGAAATATTAGGTACAAATATATTTAATGTCAGTTGTTAAATGTGATGTTATGTAGAAGCACTGTTGTATATGTCAAGATAAAAAAAGCACTGCAGTCCTAGTTGTTGCACCTTGTCCATCCTTCTGAATACTAATGAATTCATTTTCCATCAGCCATTCGACACAGGCCTCAATAGCTCCTCTGTTTGCCTCTTCATTAGACTCTTTCGTACCATCACATTTCATACTTGCAGCTAAAAGTGAACATGAAGCATACTGGCTCACATCCTGTGGTGTGCTGGCAACACCACCAACAATTATCTGGAGGAGGACAAAAGACAAAAACAATTAAGACATCCTAATAAAGCTTCATATAGACTACTTTTACCATAAAATGCTGCGAAAAGGACAACACAGTTAGTAAATACTTTAATCTAACAACAGGAATATGCAGACTGATTGTTGAGAATTTAAGTTTGATATTAATCATACCTCCAGTATGGCTCTCAGCATGCTAGTCGTCACACCTTCACCCTCTCTTCTCACCAGGCAGCTCCTGATTGGCTGAAGAACCCCATTAAGGAGACTAATACCTTTCTGACGCTCTGCCTGTTTACACACCAGCACACTTTCCCCTACAGTACAGGAACAGAAAAAATGACACTAAAAACATCCAAAGTAACAAATAGAGGTTGATTCATATTCTTTCCTTCATACCAATAGTGTCCACTCCTTTTCTCCCAGCTCGTCCCGCCATCTGTTTGTATGTGAGTGGGTCCAGCAAGCGTCCACTGAATGTTGGGGTTCGGATGATGACCCGACGAGCTGGAAGATTAACCCCTGAGGAGAGGGTAGATGTTGCAACCAGGACTCGGACCAATCCCTGACGAAATGCTCCCTCCAACACGTCACGCTCATCAAATGTCAAACCTGCAAAGTGAATGTTTATCTTATATTCTGGCCTAGAATTTGTTGTTTGCTAAAGTTTGAGTGAATATATTCACCAGCGTGATGAAAGGCCACACCCCATGGCACAGTGCGCTGCAGGGTGGGGTCTAAACCTGCTGGAGTTCGCCTCAGCTGAGCCATAACATCCACCAGGCCCTCCTGATCCAGATCCACCGGCTGCGGCTGAGCTTTACCCTGAAGATCTGGAACTAAAACACAATCAGAGCTTTTTGATATCTTTTACTTAAAAACGTTACCAACTCAAAAAAAAAAAAACATGCAGAAACATGACATAAACAAGCCATAGTTTGATTTATATTTTAGTCTCATTCCTACCGGTTTGTCTGAGATTGAAGAACTCTCTAGCGATAATATCTGCCAGTTTTTCACACCAGTTCTTTGAGGGGCAGAACAGGAGCACAGAGTGGCCTTCTGTTAGAGTCTCATAAGACAAACTCACAATGTGCTCATCATCACCCTTTAAACAGAAAAAAAAGGATGACATTTGTTGTTGTGCAATATTAAATGTAAACAAAACATGACTTGTTTTGTTTTTCTTTATACTGGCCTGATAATTTGTTTGACTGAAAGCATATTTTTCTGAATGCCATTTTGAATTTATGGCAACAAGCAACATTTTGTTCAAAAAACATGTTTAGGTATAAAATTGCAAATTACGTTTCTAACCAAGTGAGCCTGAAAGGATGAACAAGCCATTTTGTAATTGTATGTAGTAATCTATAGAAAATGGTTAAACAATAAAATTTTCTATGGAAAAATTACTAAGACTTTTGGAAATTAAATCTAAATAAAAATGTGATTCAGACAATGAGGGGGAATTGTGTAAACACACACAGATACACACAAAAGACTGAAAACCCTGTCTGTTGTTAAATGGTCATGACTGTTAAACCCTTAGGGTGAACCTGCATTAAAAAAACAAATAATCTCATGAGAATTAATAAATTGGTACAGTAACATTCAAATAATGCATAAAACTATTATAAAAATATAACCATCCATAAACAGGATTCAAAAAATATTCTTGTTTTCTATAAGCTTGCAGGAGTTTAAGATGAGCTGAAGCTGAAGTGGAATACTGATCGAATGCCAAACCAAAATCTGACTCGGCATCTTCAAGACTTATGAGATGGACTGCCACAAACTTGTCAGCTGCCAAATGATTGTAGTGATGCATATAAATATCCCTCTATCTTAACATTTAACAAACCAACCTCTAGCAACCCTTTCATAATCAAATCATAAAGTATGTTTCAAACCAAAATACATTTACGAGTAACATCATTTTATAATGTATGTTGTCTCTGTATTACTTTTAATTAAACATGGAGTTTAAAAAATTTGTGAGTCGATCTGTGCCTCACGGTATTTAACTTGCCTCTGAACAAAATACATTTTTTAAAACTCAGAATCGTTAACAATCCCAGTTACCTTGATATTGAGAGCAGGAGCGAACTGCCTCACCACAGAGAGGCTCTTATCATAGATGTCAGAACCCACTTTGAGATGTTCCTGCAGAGGTACAGGTCTGTAGTCTGTCTGGTAAAGCTCTGCATCTAACCAGCCAGCCAGGAGCGAGAGATTTGGCAAAGTGGCGCTCATACCAATTATTTGTACACCCTCAGAAAGAGACCTGCAGAAAGCCTAATTAACACATTTTGCAAGGAAATTTGATTGTGTTTAAACAAACTGAAAGGACAAATAAAATAAAGGACACAAACCCTGTGGTGTTCTGCTTCTGTGCAATGTAGCGGATTTTGGTGAGGAGCAGTTCCAACAGGTATCCTCTTCCAGAATCTCCAACCATATGTAACTCATCTACCACCACCATTCCTAGCAAAAATTACACACTTTAACTCATTTATCAGTTTGTACTACTGAATAATCTCTTAATCTGTTAGTCCATAAACAAAAAAAGTAATGAAAACAAGATTTCAAAGCAAATCTTTAAAACTAGCGGGGGGTTTTCAGTAACGCACACAGTTATAACAGATGTATTACCAAGGAGATCCATGCTGTCTTCTTCAATAAGTCTGTTGATTAAAGAATTTGCTTTTTCTATGGTGCAAACAGCCACATCAAGTGTCATGAATCCTCCAGCAGCTGAAGTGCTGCCCATGTAACCCTCCACACGAACACCTGCTTCTTCAAATATGCTCTGCAAAGAAAGAGATACAAATGTAATACAATCTGCACATACACAACAAAATGTGCAAAACATACATGCATTCTGCCCATCTTTTTGTCACCTGAAGATAGTGCATCTTCTCTTTGGCCACAGAAACAAATGGCAATATGAAAATAGCTTTTTTTCTAGTCACCAACACGCGCTTCAGCATCAGCAGCTCTGATACCAGAGTTTTGCCAGCACTGGTGGGTGCTAAATTTAATTACAATAAAGAACTATTTAAAAGAATGTGAACACAAAGACATGTGACTAACTGTAGAAAATGTTCCTTACCAGAGTACACCAGGTTCCCCCCCTGCAGCACCCGACCCACAGTGAGACACTGAGCCTGCCATTCAAACATTTGAGTAACTCCATGTTTCTTGTAGCGCTCTAAAACGGGCTTTGGTAAACCCCAGCTGGATAACAGCAGCTTTTCAGCCTGCTGCACAGGAGCACACAGGGCAATATCTGCAAAGGAACACAACATACAGACATTATTCATGATATTAAGTTAAACTATTGTCAAAATCCCAAGAACTAAGCCTTTAAAATGCTCACTGCCCTAAATGATTTAATTTAACTGTGTTTAATATGCAATATTTGCCCCCATCTTTATCACTAATCTAACCTGACAAAATGTAAAAGTTTTCTACACACACAAAAGCACAAATAAAAGATTCTGCAGAAGTGGTTGCAAATGCTTCACCTGGCTGAGGTAGTGCGTCACTGAGAGTGCTGAGCTCCAAGCCGCTGGGGACAGTGAGCACAGAGGTCGACTGATTCTGTAACGATTGCTGGAGTTTGGCTCTCTTCATACCTGCAGCAAGCCGAGTGGGGCTGAACAAGATATAGTTTGTGGATACGTCCAGGACTGGTTCATCATTTTTGCTCAACCTATGTTTGACATTGCTAGGAGAGCTTTTTCTTGTAACTTTCAACCTAATTATGAATGCAGACAGTAAGCAGGGTGATTTTAAAAAATCTAACAAAAAGATTTAGGACAGTAATAATTTAGTCAGAACTTACTGGTTGGAGCTGCCTGCTTTCTGACTGTTTCGTATTTCCTGACAAGGCAGAATGCTGACACAAGAAGACAAAGGTTTTGAATGATTGTTTTCTTGGACCACATTCCCAGAGTCCTCACTGAAGAGAAGCTTCTGAGCAAGATCTTTGCAGTCAGATCGCCATCCTGGTCTTTCTGTATTCCCTAAAAGCTGTGGACCAGGGACTCCGTCTGTATGCTGAAAAGATACCCCATTCCTCATCTGCACCAAGTCTCTCTCCTTTTTACTGAGTATAAGTGTAGTGGGTCGTGGAAAAGCAGAAGTGGCTGATGATGTCGGTTTTTCTTCAACTTGCCTGTTTACTGAACAAGCCTTGTCAATAACAGCTTTTGAAAGATCAACAGCATCCAAACCCTGCAGGATCTTGTCATCGAGAGCTAAAGTGGATTCTTTCAACTGTAATGCAGCTCTTCCACCCTAACAGAAAATAACAGTTTAGTCTAGATAGACAATACAGTTAAAAATATTGCTAAAGAAAATGGTGCAAAAACTTCACACTCACCATGAGGCTATATTTGTTGATGCTATGTGTTTTGTCTGACAAAGAACATGTTTTCTGCAACACTTTCTCATCTTCTTGTGGCTCTTCATTACCTAAGATGCTATGCTCAGAAATACATAATTTTATCGGACTCACATATTATTAATTTAAAAACACTCTGGGAGACGTTTTCAGACAAAATAGATTTTTTTGAAATATTTTTATATAAAAAGAAATAAAGTAGATCTGTTATCTAACCGTACCTTGTCTTCTTTTTGATTTGGTGCTGTCCCAAGTAAGTTTTCTTTTTCATGGGACCCGAGGTCATGCTACTGAAGTTGCACTGCTACTTCTTTTGACAAACGTTTTAATAAATTAATGTTAATTAAAGTAGCATACGTGTACATCGCGTAATTAAAAACTGTACTTTATGTTTTTCGAAACACGTAAAAACAAGCGTCAAAATTTATTTTGGTTGCGACTACGAGTAAATAGCCCCTTTTGGGGAGTGCTAAACAAATCTAAAATCAAAAAGGCCGCCGGAGCGCCACCCCTAAAACAGTCCGTTGGAGTACAGACTGCCCTTGTCGAAAGTTCCCAGGTACAGACAGCCATCAACAGGCCTCTGGGCGTGAGCGAGCAGCTAGTGGGCGCGCCCGCTGCGACGTTGCGGAGGCTTCAAGATGGCGGAAGCCTTGACAACTCAGGAGCAGCTGGTAAGGGATTCTAGACCTGTTTCATCCCCTTGTTTTGCCTGTAGTGTTAAGTGTGTACACATGTCATCATCAGTTTTGTCTGTAACCGGTGGCTTTTCTAAAATATTCAACCACGCATTTACTTTTGAAACAATGTGATGTAGTAAAAAACGATGGCCCGTTAGTCTAACTGACTCCGGTGTGACTGACAGTAGTTAGCTTGATAGCGTAAAGAGGATCATTTAGCCGGCAATGTGTTTTGTTTGTTCCCTTTCTTGATTCCTCTGCTTATAGTGGCTTACATGGATATGTTCAATGTGCTTATTTTACTCCAGTAGTGCGACTTTGTTGCTTTTAGTTACTCTTAACAAGTCAGTTTCTTTACCATAGATTTAGCTACCACATGTAACCTAGCTGCTAATAGCTTTATTATTGACCTGTCTGTAATCTCCTCGACAACTCTGTCTTCTCATAATTTTTATATCGCGTAGGGTTTAATTTTAGTTATTTGATACTATAAGCGAGTTTGTTGTTTTAATTGTGTCGTTGTTTATACCACGACATGAAAATAACCCAACTCTTGTTGTGAGCATGCATCTGTGTCGGATCTACAACTGTCTGTCAATAGTTCATGGAAATGGTCCCCCGGTTCCTAGTATTGTTGTTGCCATAGGTTTCTAGTTAAATGGGTGGATCTGATTCAACAAAACAAAAGTCACGCGAATCTGATTTTACCCGCTGTGATTATGGCTGCTTGTTATATCCGCATGCTATCTACTCGATACCTTACAACACACACTCCCCACTTCTCTTCAGCTTGTCTGGTTTTTAACATATTTCTTTCACATCCAGTAACATCAGTCTGTTAAATCGGGGGATATCACAATACTAAAACTTCATACTCAATATCAAGTCTAGGTGTAAATTTAAATGGCAACATTGCAAAGTTTATAAAAGTATTTTTGACAAACAAATGTGAGTCAAATACAGTGAACTGCAGGCCTTTCTATGTTTATTTATTTTCTAAAAACTGATTAATTGATTCCTGCCTCATAAAAAGGTGTTGACAGATATGCTGCAGTTCACCACTGCAGCTGTGTGTTGTGTTTTATGATTGTTTTGAAGTCTGTGATCCAGACTGCAAATTAGTTGTATATGTTAATTTTGAGCCTTATGAAAAGTGAAGCATATAACATTAAGATTTGCCAAGAAAACACAGAGGCTGTTGCTTCCTGAGACACAGGCACAGATGACAGGGCATGTAAAAGGTGTTAAAACAACCCATATTCTGTGTTGTTAAAAGAATCCCATCAACTCCTTGTTATATCACATACAAAACACAGACAAATAAAACTTCTCCCTCTTTGTGTTTATTTAATATACTTATACAAAAATGGAGAAACAAAACAAAAAAGATAGATATATTTCCAAGTTCCACTCATTCTTAGTTGTAATGTGTTGTCTCTAAAGATTGTTGCAGAATATGATTCAATGTTTGCTTTAATTATTGGCAGCAAAAATAAGGCTATGTTTTAAAGTTTGACGCCAGCATTTCAGAGTTAAAATCAATCCAAATTTAAGATGGGAACTCCTTTGTGTGTGTTGTCGATGTGAAAATTTATGGGTTAACTTGGAGAGAGGAAGATGGCATTGAAATTACCAAACAAGTATCTGACTGGATACTAAAGTGATTTGTGGTTGTTTTTATGTAGCTTATTAGTTTTTTTGTTGTTGTTTTTTGGCTTCCAGTTTAAAGGAGAAGTGCATCTGATTTTGGGGAAAGGAGTTGACTGCTGTTACTTGTTTTATTTCATCCACAGTATTTTCCAGCGAGTGTCTGTCGCTGCCATCTGAATGTAATTTTGATTAGAAGAAAGATGATAGGGTAATTAAGTTTCTTGATTTTCTTTTACATGTAGGTGTTCACCCTCACTTTTTTTTATTCACCGTTTGCTCTTCTTTCTGAATTTAAGATGGAGTGTATTGCTTCTCCCATTAAATAGCTCTACGTTTATTCTTTCCTAACATCTATGTCTCATCATACTTCTGCTGTGTTTGTTCAGGCTGTGGAGGAGTTCCTGAGTGAGGTGCGTAGCAAGGAGCTACCTCACAGCGCCGTGCTTGTCTCCCAGCCTACAGCTATTAAATTTCTTATGGCCCGGAAGTTTGACGTCTCCAGAGCCATCAATCTATTTCAGGCCTATAAGGTACAACTTTGTTTGAATTTGTGATAAAATTACTAACATTGTTTTTGTCATTAATATGACAAAAAGTGTCACAAATAGTATATATGGTCAGCTTGTGTAGGGCCAATGCATTGTATCAGGTATTTTTGTGTCAATGTGTAAAAGTTCTTTCAGTCAGAAGGTACTGACTTCTCCCTATCCATCCTGACATTCCCAACATTAGAACACAAGAATCAAAGAAGGCATCATCAATTTAAACCCAGACGAGGAGCCTCTTCGTTCTGAGCTGCTGAGTGGCAAATTTACAGTTCTGGTGAGTCGTAATATAAGAGTGAACGTGTACAATACAGAGATACACTAGTTTGCAGTTCCATGATTATGAAACAAAAAAACATGAAAGTCATTGAAGACATCTGTTCATGTAGATGTGTTTCTGCATACACAAGCTTAAGATTGTTGTTTTCCAGAAATTGTTCACCTGTAATTTATTTTTTTCAATGTTGATTGGGGTGAATAAACATAAAAAATGTGTCTATATGGATATTGCTGATATTGTTTCCATGCCAGGCAAGGTTGCCATTTAGGAAATGAGAAAATATTGTACTGTTGCCTTAAAATTATTGAACTGGAACATGTTCACAGAAGAAGATGGGAGCTTTACCCAAAGAGCTCCTGTGAAAACTGTAAATATTGTATATCAGGCAAGACTGATGGCAGATGTTTTTAGGCTTTCAGCGAGACGCACAGTTGACACTTCAATCTCGAGTATGAAAAGAATTGCAACCAAAATAGTGAATACACGAACACTCGTTCGGACTGAGGATGAGGCTGGGTCTCTGTCTCTGTTACATGTTGAAATCTTGTATTTGAGTTTATAATGACCTGTTCATGTTTCTGCCAGCCCGGTCGAGATTCTAAGGGTGCCGCTCTAGCACTCTTCACTGCCTGCCTCCATCGGCCAAATGTCACCACCCATAAGGCTGTTCTACAAGCCATCATCTTTCAGCTGGACAAAGCCATAGAGAGGTGGGGCTCTAACCATCTACTTTTTCCTTTTTTAAAAAAAGTTTTGCTGTTGTTAACCTGCCCTTTTTCAACAATAGGTTTTTGTAGTCTGTATATAAGAGAAAACACTAAATAAATGTGTAAAAATCTAAATTTATACATGTTATAATTCTAGTTGCAAATTATTTATTTCATTGAAGTTTAATTTTAGGAGTAATAAGGCAAATTCATAGAAAACACAAGGAATATTTAGATAAGTTTGAAGCAAAGTTCAAAAGCAAAAGTTAAGACTACGAATTAACTCAAATAAATGTAATCAGTGAAGTCTCCTTGTTTTTGACTTTCTTTATTTCTTTTCAGTATACAAACCCAAAGGGATGGACTCATATTTATTTATGACATGACAAACTCAACGTATGGTAATTTTGACTACGATCTCTGTGTCAAGATTCTAGATTTGCTCAAGGTAATTATTCATGGAGGGACAAAAACATCTGCTGTTTTTCATGTGAAAACACTTTTTAACTTTTCAGACTTTCTTTGTCTCTTCTTGTTTTCCTTGTTTTTCCCAGGGAGCATTTCCTGCCCGTCTAAAATGTGTCTTCATTGTGTCTTCTCCACTCTGGTTTCGAGCGCCTTTTGCAGTTCTTCGACTTTTTGTGCGAGAAAAGCTGAGGGAAAGGGTATGTACCTTTTGTTCCTGTCAGAGATAAACATCAAGTGTTAAACTTTTGCTATTTGATTTCTTTTTCTTTTTCCACTTACCAGGTATGCACAGTGAAAGCTCATGAGTTGGCCAGTCACATCCCAGTCTCCTCCCTTCCAGAACACCTGGGTGGGACATCCCAGTATAGCCACGTAGCTTGGATCCAGTCCTGTGTTAACATGCAAACTAACACGGTTCAGGGTGACATGCAAGAACATGACGCACATGATTGTGTGGGCAGCTTGTTGCGCTCTTACAGCTTAGACAACAGTCACACAAGCATAGATGCCACACTGCCCCACACACATGTGAATGCACATTTGAGTACAGAGCGAGCTGCTGCATACTCTAACTGCTTTGGTGACAACAATGCTAACCCACACAACCACTATGATGTAGTGGAGGGCAGGACTCGAGGCCCAGGTCATTATCAACAGGGTTCAAATTCTGGTGCAGACAAGTCACACCAACACTGGAATGGTTCAGCTGTGAACACAGCCAATACCAGTGTCGGTGGTCCAAATACAAACATAAATGGCCGCAGCTGCCAAACCCCTCCTCACTCAGACACTCCCCCTAGCATGGTGCTCTCACACAGAGATGTTGGAGATACAGCAGATGGAGATGCAACAAACTCTGCCAATAGGCCTCCAGTGAAGGAGGGAGATGAGGAGGGTGAAGAGGAGGAAGGAGTGCCTCCATTGCCTCAGAAATCTTTGTCTCGCCCACTTAACCAGCCTTCCTCGCATTCCCCACCTTTGTCTTCATCATGGGGTCCCGATGATGAGAACCGCTGCACTGAGGTGTCCGTTCACATGCCAGATCAAGGAGGCATGACTGTGCATGAGCTGGTGGAGTATGTAAAGAGGAAGAAGAAGAGGGGGGTCTATCAGGAGTATGAGGAGATCCGCAAGGAGCCTCCAGCTGGCACCTTTGACTATTCAAAGTAAGACTCATTGTACTCGCCTGTGTGTTTCTCTTTCTGCTGATGAACAAAGTTACAGGTGTACACCATGTCATCATGCAGCTTCATTTTAAACTCATGTCCATTTTTGCAGGAAAATGTCCAATCAGATTAAGAACCGGTACAGTGATGTTCTCTGCCTGGACCAGACACGAGTGCGACTCTGTCAGCTCTGTGATGATGAAGATGAGGTAACAATTAACTTCTATCCTTTTTGTTATCTCTGACAAAGTTATATTTTTCTTTTAATAATCTTTTCCAATAATGTATGTTTGAATTGACTGCTACTACATAATCTTGTAAAAAAATGGATTCACTGAACTTGCAAACATTTCTATTTAATGAATGCATCAGCACAACTTTGTGATTCCATTATATTTATGTTCAAGATAATTTGTGAACTTTGTATTATTAGTGGTTATATTCAGTGTCCTTTCACAGAATGCAGTGAATTGTATCATCAGGCATAACAGGTTATGTTTTCTGTTTTGCAGACATCAGATTACATTAATGCCAGTTTCATGGATGGGTACAAGAGGAGCAACGCCTACATCGCTACTCAGGGTTAGACACTGTTTGCATGCCTTAATTTTAATATGGTTCATATTATTTATACTTTTTAAGATCATCCACAGTACTTGGTATGCACAGATTAGCTTTCAGTGCATTAAAAAATGAAATGAATCAATAGGGAGAGTGTTTGTTGTGACCTGCCTTTGCTTAAACAACCACAAATGCTCAAATGTAGTGATCAGTGATCTTAGCTGACAGGTTGGTAAAATCTTACTGGAAAACCGACTCAGTTTTGTTATTAATAAGTTTATCTCTGATCTTTAGATAATCTGTGTTGTAAAATCATCCATCTGTAAGAATTCTCAGTTGTGTAAATAAAAGGCTTACTAATTCTGGGGTGGAAATGTAGTTAATAATATTGCATCAATGTATTCAGTTGATTATTTTCTCTACACAAAAAGCACTAAAACATTTTACAGCAGACTTTAGTTTCTTTTTTAATCTATATTAAATATATAGTCTATATTTTCCTCTCCAAGCCATCCTTCTCCCCTCAGGTCTTTGCTGTTACCCTCATCTGACAGATTTTTGTGTCCTTAAGGTCCTTTGCCAAAAACTTATGTTGACTTCTGGCGGATGGTTTGGGAACAGATGGTACTTATCATTGTCATGACCACCAGGTGAGACATTTAGATATCTACAGATTCCTGTTTTTCACAGCATGTATTCAAACTCAGGTGTGATGGGCTAAATAATGAAAACTAGTTTAACAATGTTCCCAGGGTTATAGAGCGTGGACGTGTCAAATGCGGTCAGTACTGGCCTCTTGAGGAGGGCAGGACAGAACAGCATGGATACTTCTTGGTTAGAAATACACATATCCAGGTGTTTCAGGACTTTAAACTCTCCCATCTTGAACTGTACAACACACAGGTAAATAGGACTTTTCTTGAATGCGTTACAATTTGTATTTAAAAAAATATAAATGCATATTTTGATAGTTAAAATTTCATATTTAGAAAAATTGTGGTACTGATTTTGGTAATAATGCAGTCAGTTTTCAGGCTGTAGTTTACATTCTGAAAAGATCAAAGATTGATGCATTCCATCTTGTTTTAAAGACAGTCATCCTTCTGAACTCATTTGTTGTTTTTTTAGTCTGGAGAAAAGCGGGAATTATATCACTACCTCTATGTAAGCTGGCCAGACTTCGGGGTGCCTAAAAGTGCTTCTGCCATGTTGGACTTCCGTGAGCATGTTCTTCGGACAAGGAAGGCTGCAGTGCACAACTTGGGATCTAGCTGGAGGGGGCCTCCAGGGGGCCCACCTGTGATTGTACACTGCAGTGCTGGCATAGGACGCACAGGTAAATATTGTGAGGTCAAGAAACATGTTTACCTGCATTTTTATGTTTTTACATTGTTTGAGCTAAATAGATTCTCTATATTAGCATTACATGTGGGTTTTTAAATTAGTTTTTGCTGCTGTTCTGCTTCATTTTATTTTGACCCACATCAGTTTTGATTTGTAATTTTTCCATCTCGTTCTTTCCTGCTTTCTTTAAGGCACCTTCTGCACACTGGACATCTGTCTATCCCAGCTGGCAGACGTCGGCACAGTGGATGTTCGTCAGACAGTTCGAAGGATGCGAACACAGAGGGCTTTCAGCATCCAGACCTGGGACCAGTACTATTTTTGCTACACCGCAGTTATCGAGTATGCTCATCGACATGGGAAACTGAGCCCAGTGCAGTGGTCAGACTCAGAATTGGAGACTGACAGCGAGTGAAAGACAAAATGCAGAGATGACTACATGAATAAATTGGTCAACCTAAACAGAAGTCATAAAATTGAGGGGGGAAAATATGAGGAGCAGCATTTCAGAGCAGAGGGCAGAGGTGACCCTTTAATCATAGGAGACTGAGGACGGTGGACTCCCAACAGTTGCTCTTCCTTTACACAAGTGGATCCAAGGAGATTAGGAGCTAGAGATAAAATGCCAGTGCTATGGAGAAAAGGCACTTCGTCACTGATGAGCAAGCTGGCCTGCCATTATCCAAGCCCCTTTTTACTTCACAAACTACAGGGGTCTTGGCCTGCCGCTTAACCTGTCTTGTGGACAGGAGCGTTGTACGAGTTGTAGCATTTTTTTATATCGACTTGCACTTGAGGAATGATAAACTTGAACTTCATTCTTGAAGCCCTCCATACTCAAGTGTTCTGGTTTTTTTCCCTTGTTCTTTTTAAACTCTGAACAAGTCTGATTACACATAAAAATGTGAGGAGTGTAAAAAGATGAAACTTGAAAACATACATTTCTTCTTGGTTTCTTGTTTGTTTGTTTTTTTTACTTTAGGAAGAAATTGTTGTCTGAGAGTGTTTTTGACTGATTACAGTGTGAGCCATTCAGTTCATTTTCATTTTTTCTTTTTATGTCATTTTTATCTTCTGACACGTTTTGATGTGTGCTTTGTGTACGTTTTGTATTTAGACTAACATTTTAAAGCCAAAGTACTCACCCTTGAATGCTTGGATGTATTCCTTACTGAGATAATATAAACTGAAACCCATCTATATTCTTTGTAACATACATGTATACATTATTGTGCATAATAACATCTGAAATAAGGGCATGAAAAGCCTTGTTATATATAATTGACAGAATTTTCTGAAAGAAAACTTGTGTAGTAAGCCAGGTTATGACACAATATGTGGTTCTAGTTTGAAACTCATGGGTATGTCAGGTCTAACATCATCTTTGCTGTCTGAGCATTGAGGATGGCCGGTCTCAAGTAATTTGGCCTTATCTCGATTCACTGCCTCGTAGTACTCCGATCAAAATTATACTTTAAACTAGATTTTCTCCTGTTGTTCCTGCCTGTTTTTAAATGTTCCTGCCTCTGAATTGTTTTAGATTTTTGAGGTGCATACTGTCTCGATTTAATGTGCCTTCACGTTTTACTGAGCTCAACGTCTCCCGCACGAGCAGAACCACCCAAACTAGTGCACTCACATTGCACGTTCACCGTCATATTAGACTCGTATGTTTTGCTTAATATCCTTTACATAGCACACTTAAAAAACAAACAGTGAATTATCTAGTTGTCAATTCTGGTTTGAGGCATGGTTGCATTTTTTATTCTTCAATTGCACCTCAGGGGGTAAATTTAGTTAGTTTTTTTTTTGTGTGTCATTCATTTTCTGGGTTTGTTTCTGCTAAACTACCATTGGGGGGGCAGTCAAGTTTTTGTATTTTTACTGTATTGTTTCATACTGTTTTTGTCTTTATTTTTTATACAGAATCAGATTCTTGGAAGTTGGTACAAAGCTACAAAAACCAGACCAGATATTTCATTTAATAAGCTGAACAAATTGGGTGGGGACTAAAAGATTTTATTTTGTTTTTTTTGACTGTGAAATTTGGGTAGAATATGTCACTTGTCATAGTATTTTATGTATCTTATAAAAAAAAGTCTGTATTTTGGACAGGAGCTTACAGCTTTCCTGTTTTTGAGGTTATTGTAGAATTCTTTTATAATAAGAACAATATTAACGTCTATTTCATATGCCAAGGACACAGCAAAATAAAATATTGTAAGCCAGGTATAATTTTAAAAAACAAAGCTGTCATTTTTGTTACCATAGGAATATATATGAAAACAAGGACTTTATCAGCATGAAACAAGAGCCTTGAATGTTTTTCGGGTAATGGTGTCAGATTTTAGTCAAACATACATGATATTTTCTTGTGAATGTGGACCCTGCAACCCTCCAAGCCAAAGGCTAGGCTCACTGTAGAGATATATACTTTGTTTTTCTTTTCCACACATCTTTTTCAGCCTACTTGCATGGACACTACCTGTGCAACCTTGTATCTTTTGACACAAAGACTCCGGAGCACCTCGGGAACATTACTAACGTTTATATTTAGCAGCATAATAGGAGAGCGTGTACATGTTCTGTGTTTTTATTTTATTTTGTAAGTATTTTGTAAGAAGAGACCGAATGCAATGTGGAGTTGTCATTTTTATGTTTGTTTTGTGCTTTAAGTTCATGTGATTGAATTATGGCCTTTTACATGCTGTCAACTCAGCTGTCCCATTAAAACAATGGTCTTAATATCCTGATTAAATGTGGACCTGATGTCACATCAACTTGACTGGAAAGAAATCCTAAATTTTTAACTGTTTTTTTTTTGTTCAGTTTAGTTAGGAATATAAACTCTCTAACTAAAATGTGTTTGTTTAAAATTGTTGAATGTTAAACTTGAGGCAAATTTTCAACTCCTAGGTAAAAGTATTTTTTTTCTGCAATAAGCCAAAGCAGAATTTGAGTGTCAATAAAAATGTACATTTATTCAAGCACACGTTTAATGTAAGCCAAGGTTTCTCACCAAAGCACAACTATTCAGCTATCTGTAAGTGTAAGTAGATGTTGCTTTAAAAAATGTATTTTTTATATAAAAATATCCACAATATTGTATAATTAAAGGTTTAACACATGAGGATATAAAATTGTAGAAAAAACTATCACCCAATTATAATTTTTTGTTTATTTCACATAGAAAGAAAACTCAAAGTATTTGTTATTTTAGGTCAGCAATAGTAATTGTGTCAGAAAACTTTGCTGTGGTCATAAAATGATCAATTCTATTTTTACGGTGCCAGTTTACAACTAAATATATTATATTCAAGTTAAGACCAATAGATAACAGAAATAGGTCTTATGTTGCCAGCCATTCACACCATCACTCACACCTAGGGACAATTATACAACAGAAAAATTCTAAATGTTTGGAGAAAATGTACCATCTTTACTGTTGTAGAACTATTAAATTTGAAAGTGTCACAAAAAAACGAACAAACTTGATTTTACTGTGACCCAACACATAATGCTGGATTTGTTGTTAGTACCATTGCCTGACAGCAAAGTCCTGGGTTTGATCCTCCGTTGGGACCTTGGCTCTTTCTGTCTGGAGTTTGCATGTTTGAGATCTATGTGTTAAGTGGGATTTACCTGGTTAAATAAAAAAAGTAAATACCAAAGAGAGCACAGACCAACTTATTTTAGTTAGTGTGTCTAGAATAATAAACACCACTCTGTTAATTGTTTGTAGTTCCTAGTTATGACTGCAATAACAAAATGCACCACAAGGGGGAGTACAGACCGGAAGCAGGAAGTGCCAGCAACGTCAGAGCGAAATTCAAACTTGTGGGAACGAGAGATTTACTGCTAGAGGGTTTTCTATATGCTGAACTATTGTATGGTCTTTGTTTGCTTTCAGGCTTATCCAGGTAATTTCATATCGTCGAAAAGAGTTACTCTATTATTGTAGAAACACATCATTTTGTTTTTGCTTTAGAATAGTTTAGTATCGTCTTTTGTTTGGTAGTTAGCCAGTAAATGTTAACGAGTCTATATTGAGGTCATGTCAAACTCAAGATACTATCTTAGTAAATCTTAATTTTAGCTTGTTTGGGGGATTTACGAGTTTATATGTTTCCGCATTGAGGTTTATTTTTGGCTAGCTGGATCAGAGAGGATGCCTGTGGAAAGGACGGAGCATCGCGGAGCCGCAGAGCTTCATAAATATTATGATGTTTATGAAACTATCGGCTCAGGTAACATCGATGAACAAAGAGTGTAAGATCATCTGTGCTGTTATCTGGTTGTGTGTTATAAACCATGCGTGTTTTTCAGGTGGTTTTGCTAAAGTCAAGCTGGGTCGACACATCTTAACAAGAGAGAAGGTTGCCATTAAAATCATGAATAAGAAAGATCTTGGGGTAAGTCAGGAAACAAAAGCTTTTATGAAAAAAAGAAATTTGGGTTTAGGCACGAAACAAAACGATTTTAAACCCTTGAAATGTCTTTAATATATTCAAGAATATTGTTTTTATGTTGTTGCCATTCATTTTATTACTGCGTTTCTTTATTTTCTGTCATCACCATCATCTGTTCTAAGTGTGCATAAAGGCCAATAGGAATTTGTTGAATTGACTAAAAAGAATACATTATCATTATTCAGAACATAAAGACTTCAAAATGACCTATGATCTATTGCAATATTGTGCTCACTGATATTGCCATGACACCAAATACTGTGCAGTCCAGTTGTTTGTTTGTAATAGAAAATAATTTTCATACCACAATGCTTCACTCTCTTTGACACACACTAAATAAAACAAATAATGTAGCTAAATTTAGTGTTCAATTGACAAGCATTCAATGCAGAAGTATAAATAAGGGAAAAGGTAGTCCAGCCTGGTGAGTGTTTGGCTACTTTCTTAGCCTTAGTTATCAAAAATACGTTAAGTATCAGCACCCTAGTCTCTAAGAAGGGAATATCTGGACTCTTAGTAGTTAAAATGTTTTTACTCATGACAGTATAAATTGTGGCAATAAAACAAACAAACAAAAAAAAATTGTCTCTCTCCTTACAGGATGACTTGCCCCATGTGAAGTTGGAGATAGAAGCCATGAAGAACCTGAGTCATCAACATATCTGTCGACTGTACCATGTCATAGAAACTCCTTCACAGATATTCATGGTGCTCGAGGTAAATACACTAACAGTACACAGAGTGATGGGTAAGAATGGAAATCTCTTTTTTTCCCCCTTAAATACATCTTTTTCTTCTTTTCCCCATCTCAGTATTGCCCTGGTGGAGAGTTGTTTGATTACATTATAGCAAAGGACCGGCTGTCGGAGCAGGAAACCAGAGTGTTTTTCAGGCAAATTGTGTCAGCGATGGCCTACGTTCACAGCCAAGGATACGCACACAGGGACCTTAAACCGGTACAAAACATAACCGTGTTTGTGTAGAATGTGACACAACACATGTACAATGCAGTTAAATTGTGAAACTACTCCTAGCTTCTTTACGTTTTACTTACAAGCAGCCAAGTTTTCTTGTAACCTTTTAAAGTCAGAATCAGAATTGTTTTAGCCTTTCCAAAGGTCTCTCAAAGTTTATATTTGAACTTTGGATGACTTTGTTTTATTAATTTTCTTTCCAGCTTGTGTACCTAACCACATCAATATATTGTACAGTATAAAGTAGATGATCAGTATCTGAAAGTCATGTCTTTGAGGTGAAGAAAAAAATCCAGCAAAAACATGACACAGAACCTGAGAAACTCCTCATCCTTCAGTTGATCAACTGTATGTCAAGTTATCAGCTTTTATATCTGTCACATTGATATACTGTGTATTTTCTTATTGATTTAATGACATAAATTGGAGCCTAAAGATCCAATTTAAAATTATTTCTTTGTGTAGACACAACACTGATTCATCTCTTTTTAGTTTGGAAACATGTGTATGCCTGAATGATACATTAGGACTAGAGTTGTGAATTAACAAACATTCTTCTGAAAATGATCTGATGCTGGATAGAAGTAAAAACAACTTTGGCTATTTGAAAGCAAAATATAGAGAATTTGGTGTAGTACTATAAATTTTTGATTATGACAACTTATGAGTTTAATGTCATCTGAATATTTTTGTTGACATTCACTTTAGGAAAACCTGCTGATTGATGAAAACCATAACTTGAAGCTCATAGACTTTGGCTTATGTGCCAAACCCAAGGTAATATCATCACTTTTTCTGACTGGCTCTGTGTGATCCAAGAATGCAAATAAGTACAACTGCTGTCATGTGGTTGCTTCTGTTCAGGGGGGTTTGGGTTATGAGCTGAAGACTTGTTGTGGGAGTCCTGCATATGCTGCACCTGAGCTCATCCAAGGAAAAGCATATATTGGTTCAGAGGTAAGACATGTTAGCTGCTTATAGCTTTGAACTATTGAAGTCTAATTTTTAAGATAATTTAAAATCAACTGAGTTTGCTCTTCTTCTCGCTGTGAGCTATTTGACAATTTCACTCTTACTGGTGCATGACTCAGAGCTGCAAAAGCTGAAACACTGCCGTGTGATGTGTAACCTTCAGGCTGATGTATGGAGCATGGGAGTTCTGTTGTTCGCTCTGCTCTGTGGATACCTCCCCTTTGATGATGACAACTGCATGGTCCTTTACAGGAAGATTACAGTAAGAACACTTCCATGTTTGGTATATTTCCATTAAACTGGAGTCATTTACAGTCAAATTCGTTATAATCATCCAGGTAAAATTAAGAATTGTTTTTATTCCAGAGAGGTAAATATGATAATCCCCAGTGGCTATCTACAGGTAGTATTCTTCTCCTCAACCAGATGATGCAGGTATGTATTCTGTTTGCTCTGTATA
>JAVKLF010000100.1:4999684-5012741 GCA_034783495.1 Millerichthys robustus
TGTGTGTGTGTGTGTGTGTGTGTGTGTGTGTGTGTGTGTGTGTGTGTGTGTGTGTGTGTGTGTGTGTGTGTGCGTGAACATGGACGTTGCTGTAAAGGGCAATGGGAATCATGTAGTGGTAGGATGTGTGAGCTCTAAATGCCTTGTGTGATAAGGTCAAAGCAGATTTCCAGGACTATGAGTTTGTCAGAGTTTTTCTTAGTTTGATGAGCCAACAGAAAACTGGTTTCTGTTTAAACCTGTGAAAAATTGCAATAGTCTTCTGCTAGCACAAGTAATTGGACCCTACACTATTTTACAATAAGGTTACAAGCAATATGTTGTTGTTTTTTGCTGATGTTTTTGTCATTTATGCTAAAGATAATAGATTTTGTACCATATTTAGCTTTACACAACTGCAAATTTGTGCTATTTTGAACATTTTTCCGTAACAAAGTACCTGTTCTGGCTCTGATCATTGCAGACATGTGTCTTTTACCAAAACTTGGCCAACTTTGAACTTTGAAATTTGTTGCTTGAGCAGATGACAGCTTGTTTTTTTGTCGTTGGTTCATTTTGCTTTTCTCCTGTGGTTGGTTTGTGTTTCTGCAATTTAGAGCCAAACCCCTTTTAAAGCTTGCTCAATTATTATTGTTTTAAACAATACTTGATTGTATTTCTTTTTTTGAATTTAAAATGGTCAGAAAAAGTCAAAACCATGACCACCAGTGTTTTTGCAGCAAAACTGAGAGAGCCACAAGAAAGAAGAAATAAACTTTTAAATAAATTAGTTCCAATCTTGTCTTTCTGTGTAAAAAAATAAAATAAAAATTGGTACAGAAGGAATTACAGGGTTAGCAGACACAGCACAAAGCTTTCGCAAAGAATAAATGTGCATCATGCGACAACTCACCTCTGTTTCATCTTTGTCCTCCCTGTTTTCTGACAGATTCTTTCTACTTGTCCTCTTTGACTCAGACCCCCTCCTTTCCCTACTCCTAATACTTCTTCATCATCTTCCCTCCTTTTCCTCCTTTCTCTCCTGCATGAGGTCCTGTTCACTAATCATCTAAAGCCCAATTATTCTCCGTTGGCCTCCGCATCCCCTCCCAACAGGGGCTCAGAAGGGCCAAAATATACAGACACTGACTGACGTTAATTTGCATGACTTCTTGGCCTCTATAAGTACCACTGTTGTCTGTCTTCTGCTGTTGTATAGGAGGCCAGAGGAGGAAGAAGATGAAAGGAGGGGAAGAAAAAGTAGAAAGTGTCAGTAGTTAGTCATGTTATGTAATCAGAATCAACAGGAGGAGCATGAAGAGAGCAGTATACGTGTCGCACTGAATTTTAACCAACAGAACTTGTATTTAACAAGCAAGTTTTAAAGTATTTTAGACTAACATTACTGTACATGAGTGTTTGAAGTAGAAATGTCATCAGCTTGTTCATCTCAAATGCTTAGGTGTATGTTAACACAATGCTAAGGAGGGAAAACATCAGCAATGAGCTCATAAATCTAACGTCATTTTGTCCATCATTCTACAGTCAGAAAGAATGTTGACAAAAGGAAACTGTTCTCTGATTTTCCCAGATGTTGACATCCCAGCAAATTAGGTTAATTAGGTTTACAAAGTTACAAATCGGATGAAAGCTGGATCTGGAAGTCCCACAGTATCTTAGCCTTGTCATTTACCACCACACTGGTGGAGCCTTCCACTCTGACTACGTAACATTACACACCGTACTTAACACAGATGTTCCTGTACTCTAGTCCAGCCACTTCGTTATGTATGCTTTGCCTGCTTCACCTTAGATCCTGATATTATGTGGTAGATTGTCTCAGATGCATCTTTGCACAGGCATCACCTTGAGACCTGTCTGGTATGGTAGACCCCAACTTCTACTGCTCTTGTACTGCCATGTTAGATGCCTCTGTGCTACTGTAGTGTTCATCCTTTAACACATGATGCATTCCTTCACAGTCTAACTGGGCCGCCTTAAGCTGACAAGGAACCTGGTAAGGTCAAACACACACGCGTTCACACACACACACACACACACACACACGCACGCACACATTGTAGTGATTGCCATTCCAGTGTCCTAGGCAGGCACCCAATCTTTGGACAGCCTGGCCTGTGTCATATATGTGCTGTTTTCTGTGTGTGCAGCGTGTTGTTGCCATGTCTTGGCTCATGTCCTATTATCACCCTTCTCCCTCTTCATCCTCCTCTTCTGGACCTTCACAAATACAAACACACCTCCTGGCCTTCAGCCAAGACTGCAGCACCGTGACACTTCTTTCATTCAGATTTGTGGGGAGACAAAGCCGAGGGAATTGAAACGAGATGTTTCTCCCCAGAATAAAAATAGAATAATATTTGGAGTCAAATCAGCAGCTTCATCATCATCATCATCATCATTGTCATCATCATCTTCTTCTTCATCAGATTGTCCACATTTTTGAAACTGTGGACAGCAGAGGTGTGTTTATTTAAACAAAACAATATTTCAATGTTTAGCTAAGAACTTACACAGACTTTTACCTTCGAAAAATTATTTTTATTCTGAAGGACCAATAAAATTATGGCAAATATTTACAAATAGTTAACTTCTCAGTTTCACATTACTGGTACATAAATGGAATAATTCACCAACAACAGTCACTCGGGTGGACAGATGGACAGATACACAGACTGAGTAGGAAGAGATGAGTCAAGAAAACTGCAAATGTAACATTTCACAGTTAAACTCAAAGTTAGGAAATTAAAATAGCAATCATATTAACAAAAAATAAAAAACAAAACAAAAAAAAAAAAAACATAACACCAGATTTACCAAGAAGTTCATGTTTGATGAATAAACCCTATTACAAGTCAGAAACAGAAGAGTGATATGATATCTTTGGCAAATTCGCACTGCAGTAAAATACATTCAAATATTAAGACAATACACGACACACAAAGAGAAAAAACACCAAGTTTTCTTTTCAACTACTAGAAAATTGAATAAAAAACATACACATTTTCTTAAAGAAGCATTTCACTTTTTTTTAAATTGTCCTCTCCAGAATACTTGAAGGCATTACTTATCTTCATTTTGTGTGTGTAATCAGTTAAGTCGTTTCTGTAGTTTTCTATGATTTTTTTTTTGTTTGTTTGTTTTGTTTTGTTTTGTACAAGAAACTTTTATTTAAAACAGGCATCCCAGGCTTTGGTGAACGTTGCGGATATGTTTTCTTGCAGGTGTGATTGGATTTAGAAAAAAAAGAGCCAGGAGAATTGTTAAAACCAAATTCATTCTTTGCATCTATCTTTGCGTGACTGGACCTATTTCTTTTGTTTGTTTCTTTTGACCTTTTTTCTCTCTTTCTTTTGTACCAAAAAATCACAGATATAAATTTTTCTTCAACAGCCTAGATAAGAAGCCATGGACACACACACACTCACACACGCACGCAAAGAAAACCTCCAGATTGTTCCACGAAAGGCCACAGTAAGGTGAAAACAAATCATGTTATCTGCTTTTCTTTTTCTCTCTTTTTTTTTGATTGAAACATCTGCTTAGGAAAAGCACAGTCAATTTGTGGTAGGCTGAGTCGTGCCGTCTCACTCCTCTTTTTCAGTCGAATAATATTAAGATGTACTGTAACACTTCAGTGTGAGGTCTGTCCAAAGCCTAGTTATATCTGCAAGCATGAAACAGATTGTGCCACTAATTGCTGTCAAGACGTGATGCAGAATTCCCCTCAGGTTTAAAGGAAGGCGGAAGCCATCTTCACGGATTCATATTGAGATACACTCAAGCAGTGCATACTTAGGGGAGAAATCAAAAAAATGGGAAGAAAAAAATGATTTGTATTCATTTTAACTTCCTATTTGACTTTGGAGCTGGGATCAAAATTTAGAATAAACCCCTGAAGTATTTGAAATGTCTGAAACAAGTTGTGTTGTTGTTCTTCTTTTAAAGTCTTCATGGCTACATGAGAGGGAAACCAAACCAAGATGCTAAATTTTAGTAACTGTTCTTCACCAAAAAAAAAATGCTATTGAAATGACCTCACTTTGGTAAAAAAGAAAATCCCCTGTTTGATTCCCAGGCATGACTTTTGACAAAATGACTTTTAAATGGGCTGATGGGGCCATGTGAAGAAACAGAAGGACTTTTTGAGGAAGGTCACATAACTGAAATCAACTTCTAATCCTGGTGGCAGCTTTGCAGGAGGGGGGAGAGAGAAGTGAAGAAGGGAAGATGAGTGTATGCGATATGATGAGATTAGGGCCGAAGCAAGGAGTGGAGTGGGGGGGGGATGAGCTTCTGATGGCACAGCAGGTTTGGACTCCCCTGGGGAACACAGGGGCATTAGAGGTGGGCGATCACCACTTTACAGAGGACAAAAGGAGGGAGAGAGTGTGTGTTTGTCACAATATCTACCCTCGTGTGTGTAGCCAGTACCACACACGACAGTACCCCCCACCACCACTTCCACCATCTTTACAGTCAATGTCACAGCTGCCAATTGAAACAACTGCTGGCCAGCGACGATCCACTCTCCCCACATGTGAACCTGTTAGGTCAAAGTGACAGCGAGGCACGTTGCTTCACTGTGAGCGAGGTAGAGATAACAAATAATCCTGTTAATGTATGACCGGATTCTTGGCTCAGTGATGGGAACTGAGTTTAGCCTGTTTGATGCAGCTGAACTTGGGTGAATGGACACAAGAAAACAGGTTACGTGTATGTGGGTGCGTTTTTGTGCTGAAAAAAAAGGGACGATTTATTAATAAGATAATTTATCTATATGGTACGCTGTGCGGTGGCATAGTGGCTCAGTTGGTCGAGCTGTTGCCTTTCAGCAAGAACGTTGCCAGATTAAATCCTTTCTGTATACAGTTTGCATGTTCTCTGTGCATGCATGGGTTTTCTCCGGGTATTCCGGTTTCCTCCCACAGTCCAAAAACATGACCGTCAGGCTAATTGGTCCCTAGGTGTGAGTGAGAGAGTGAGTGGTTGTTTGTCTCGTTTATCTCTATGTGTCCCTGTGATGGACTTGTGACCTGTCCAGGGTGTATCCGCCCCTCACACTGTGACTGCTGGATATGGGCACGAGTGACCCCCGTGATTCTGAAGGAAAGAAGTGGGTTAAGATGATGGATGGATAGTGTGATGTTCTAGTGGCTTTTTGCTCAATTTTGGGCCCTTTTTCTGATTATAGTTTTAGTGACTCACAGTCAGTTGGGGGAGGGGGGTGTCTTCGATATACAAAACTAAAGGCACTGTCCTTATTTTCAGCTGGTGTGATTCAGGTTCAATAATGCCTTAGAAGAATTGAAATAAAAAGACAGAAAAAAGGAAAGGTTCAACATGTGGGCAGTCATAGAAATCCTTTTTTAGAGTTGCTGATGCACAACTTTTAAGGGTAATGGATCATCTCCGTTACTGTTAAATAAAGAAATACATAGCAACTTGTATTAAGAAATGAACAGCTTTTTTTTCTTTGTCTGTGTTCATATTTCAGGCTTGTTCATACATCTGTTTTGTGTTTCACATCAGATATTTGGTGTCTCCGTTGAGTATGCTAGTGAAACACTAAACCCAGAAGCGGGCATGATTTTTCTTTTACTGATTTCTGAATAAGATTTGTCAGGTCAATACAGTGGGAGCTCCGACTTTCATGAAAAAAAGACACACTGATTTCAGATCAGTGCTGACGGGGAAAACTGTTGTATTCTGATGAGTAAGGCCTCAACCCTGGTGTCAAGCATTGTCATAGCGCAGAACTGACTTAAGGGGACCCAAAAATAACAGGAGAAATCATTCACACCCTAAACCTTTTTTTGTTGTTTTTTGTATTTTTTTAAGAAAGCCATGATTCATAAGAAATATTTCAAACAAACAGCACAAACACTTACAAAAACAAGCTCTCAGACAAGGGGAAAAGAAGAAGAACTTTGTCGTTCTGAATTAAGTCAAAATTGGCGCCCAATGATTGAGTCTCTTTGTGCGTTTGTCAGCCGATCCACTAGGGGGAGCCATCTTTGGGGAGTTTAAAGAGAAAAGCAGAAATATTGTGGGAAATAAAAATAAAAAAAACCCAGTGCCACTCTTTTCTGGTTAACTTCATTTAGCACCACCTATGTCAGGTGTCAACTAGAAACAGGAAAATCGCATTTATAAACAAAGACTTTAGTTTTTCATGTTTCACTGCATCATCATCATCGTCGTCGTCGTTGTCATCATATCACCACTATTCTAGCACAATAACATGACACTATTAGAAATCATTACAGGCATTTACTCTCATCTAGGAGTGCAGCACAGAAAAAAGCAACTTTTCAATATATTACTCTGTGTCTTCTCCATTATAAATAGCTCTTGATCAGGACTTCTAAATCTTTGCTGGGGAAGTAGGATAGCACCTTCCTGTCCAGTGACACGACTTGGTGAAAAACAGTTTTTGGTCTGATGGTTTAGGCTGTGCTTTAGTAAAAGGACTGTTTTTTTATGTTTAGTTCGTATTCATACCTCTTCAAATTTAACATGATGTGATAAATGAATGAATTATTAGAGCTGGGTACAGAGCTTGCCAAAAAGAACAAGAAAATAAACAGAGACTCCAAATAAGTCTGAGTCTGGGATTAGTAGATGTTTTAGGATTTTCTGTTTAATAAAATAACTTATCACCAAATGATTTTGTTTTGATTATATCACTTTAAACCTGTGCGCACATCCAACAGTGTAAAAACTCTGAATATGAGCATAAACCTATCTGTAAGAAATCTTTTTTGGCTTGCCAGTCAAGCAGTTTCTTGTGTTGCCATCTTTGGCTTGGTTATCCATTTCTCTATTATAAATTCATGTTGTAAGAATGGGTTTCCATATTGGCGAAAAACACTTGTGTCAGGCTTTAACCACTGTGTGTGTGTGTGTGTGTGTGTGTGTGTGTGTGTGTGTGTGTGTGTGTGTGTGTGTGTGTGTGTGTGTGTGTGTTCACTAAACCCCAACCCTGAATCAGAAATGTCCAATTGTGGATTACAGATTGTGGACTTAAAGCTTCGCAAACTCCAGCTATAAACCTAAGGTTTGACCAGTACTAACTTTTATTTACATGTGTGAAGGTCTACTAGGAATTCCCTTTTTCAAAAAAGTTCTTTACCAAATCTATTCATCCACCATGTTCGGTTACTTGCACGAACTATAGCTGGTTAGTTAATGACTTGACCAGGTAAATGATTCAAATCTCTACAATGACTCAGAACTCATGAATCCGAGATCCTAATTAACCTAGATCCGACATGTTCTCCGGCAGATGGCCCCTACGTCTGCAAGTTAGCTGATTTACTGGAAAAACAGCTTAATCCACAGAAATACTCTAGTACAACATAAGTTAACACTCTAGTTAAATTGGATTTGTACAATTTATGTTTTTCTGTAAGAATCTGTAAATTAAACTTCTCTGAATAATGTGAATGTGGATCTTTAACATCCACTAATTTAAACAAAAAAAATAATATACTGCATATCAGGATGGGGCTCAGTGAACATTTGTATAAAATGATGCCATTTTAAAAAACTCATTGTGGTCACAGATTAGATGTATTTAATCCGCAGCAGACAAAATATAATTTAATGACATGAAAAGTTTTGGTCATTGAGTTTTCTAAGGATTGGATTGTCTTCACTCCAGTGTAGGATGGCATGGAACACTGATTGATGTCAAGTCCTAAAAATACAGTCTGGAAAGTGATTTTGCTCTGATCAGCTTTAAAATACCCCCAATTTAAAAGCACAAGATTTTACTCTAAAGATTGCTGACCTTTTGGGTTCTTTAAATTACATTTTAAAACACGATTCAAAGTCTTAGTACAACACAAGATGGCTTAAATTTCATAAAATTAACCTGTTGGCAAAATTAGCTTTTTATCTCCACAGTAATATACAGTATACTCAGACTGGAATGGAATGAAGCCATGCAGTGTATGTTGACAAATGTGTGTGTGTTGGTTTCAGAGGTAATCAAAGAAAAAAGATGCAAACTTCAGTGACAATAAAGATATGAAGACTTCTTGTTGGATGCAAATATGTAAAGTTTAACTGAACGGTGCTGGTGCTATCTTTCTTCCTTCCTCTCCTGCTCTTCATCCTTCTCTCCTCTCAGCTGGTCGGGTCAGTGGCGATCGTAGGCAGAGGCTGTTGCAGTGGCAGTGGGGCCTGCCCCCCGCGATGTTGCACTGTAATAATAGGGTGACCCTGCGAAATGAACACAATTCTTTCAACTCTTACAACAAAACACATACAAATGTATTTTTCATTTCAGAGAAAGTTTGAACTTTATGTAAAACAAATAAAAACAGAAATGAAAAACAGAATAAAAACTGCTTACTAGACAGTAGTAAGCAGTTTTTCTGACGTGTGATTAACAGGTAGGTGCCACCTATATCTTCAAACTGAGCGCAGTCCCAGCGTTCATTAACAGTGATATGTCACCTGATGTGAAAAGTCTTAAAACTGTATTTTGCCTTTACCAACCTTTAACAGTTCGTTATGGGCGAAACAGTGACATCTACTGACACAAATGTAAAACTGCAACCAAGAAATACACAAAACAATTTTTTTGTTTGTTTGTTTTTCCTACAAATTTGCCAACAACATGCCCTAAATATAACACTGAAACTAAGTTTTTGGAGATTTAATGGAAAAATGTCTAGATTTCATACAACAAACAAGGTAATAACATACAGCTTAATTTGACCTAGTAAAATATATTAATTAGCAAATTCAAAACACTAATTCTGAAAAAAGAGAATGTTATAAGTATTAAAAGAGCACTGTTCACTCTCTTCCCAAAAATTGTTTGAAACTCATTTAACCATTTTCTGTTCATTTCTTTCTTTTTTTGTCCCAATGTCATCATGCCAGCAGATCTCAGTCATTACCCTGAAGAGGATTATTTCTATTTCAGATAGGAATGATGGTTCAAATGACAAAAATATGGCTCAGGTTGTAATAAATCTGAATTCTCCTTTTAAAATACAGTGTAAGTGTGAAATGAGCAGCTTCAATTTTCTGTTCAGATAATATTTTAACTGTGGATGAGAGCCATGAAAGGCACGGTGAGATGACATAAGCTGATGAAGCTAATGACAGAAAAAATAGACTCCCTTTCACGTACAACCAGTCAAATGGACTAAGTCTGCTCTGTGTGGCCCTTTTATTTCTTTTTTGTCCTCACACATACACACACATACACACACCATCTAAGTGACCGTCTAAGTTGACACCCTGAGTACAGCTCTACCACTACTGATCCCTTGAGTCTATTCTCTCTCCTGAGAGGAGGTCAATTCAATACGGTAACCCCAAAGACACACAAAACATCACACTCTCACACCTTAGTACACACAGGAAGAAAAAATACCCACAGCAGACACCCACACCTGTCTCTGCCTCTTCCATCAATCTGACAAGCCGTTTGCTGACAGGTTGTGTCTGTCCACAGGCCAGGTAATCTCACGAGTCTCTTTGGGGAAGTGAGGCATTAAGTCAACCTGACAAACTCTTTAGTCTCACTCAGGACTTCAAAACCCTCACTTCACTTGTCTCCCTTAAGCTTCACTTTCTAGAAATCATCTTCCTTTATAATTTCTATTCTCTTTCTCCATCCTCCGCTGCATTTCTTTCTTCCCAATACCTTTCAGTGTGCATCCTGTTGTCAAATTCACAATCAGGCGAAACCTCGTTCTCGTTTGCCATCTTTTCCCATCTTTACATTTATTCTTTGACTTGTTTTTCTCTCTCTTTCTCCACCTACCTTGCATCTGTCCTGCCTGGCTGGTGAAGAGACTGGACGAGCAGCCGATCTCCGTCCCCAGCAGAGACCCATAATCCTGTTGAAACACTGGGGACAGAGGGATGGAGGAAGGAAAAGAAGAGGTGAGGAGAGGAACAGAAAGGGTTCCCTACAACAGGTCATCAGAGCTCAGTCTGTCTCATCTTGACCTGTTAGCAAAATATTCAATGAAAAACCATTGGACGGATTTTAATGAAACTATTTGAAAGCAATCATTGAACATGCCTCTACGGCTGATTAATGTTTGGAATCAACTCAAATCAAGATGGGTTATAACAACAAACACAAATATTTCTATAACTCAAAGGTCAATTTTACAGATACTGGGCTAAAATTTAATGTGTTGGTAGCTGAGAGTCATCATCAACACATTCTCTGAGCATTAATAGATCACATTACATCTTTGTTTAAAACTTTAGCGTGCAAGGCAGCTGGCAATGTGTGTTCTGGGACTAATGTTTTGTTTGTTTTAGTGTTTAGCTTTTATTTTGCTGATTTTAGTTTTTGAGCTTATCGTTTTGAACTTTAATAACTCAGTTTCAGCTTCTTCATCCTATTCCAGCCAAGTCATTCATAGCTTTTTCATAGTTGTGACATTTGCCTTGTTCTTTCTTCAAATGCCTGCAGACTCAAAGTTGGACAGTATTTTCAAATTATTTATTCAAAGCAACATTAAGTGTAGTCATGATGCACTCGGGTGTGTGCTACAGTACAGGATGAAAAGTAAGTAAAACATCATATTGGTAGAAACTGGTGAGTAAGAAAAAATTAAATGAAATTGAATTATATAATTACTGATCTGATGGGATGCACCAACCTAATAGGCTCGGGTTTGGAAATCTCCATGATTCATTGTATGTAGAATACTGTGGGTGGGAATATGGACTTCCAGAAAAATCTCCCCCTGAAAGAAAGCATATCACATAAAACACAACATGTTTAGCGTCTTTTAGAAAATATGCTGCAACGCCTTTATGGTGAGTGTTTTTCAGATTCAACTTTGGGACAACATGTACTTATAAAACTGATAAACTTTGAAGTCATTCCAAGTCAAGATGGCTGCTACAGTTAATTGAACTTAGTCGACACAAAATCCATTTACCACTTTCAATCTTAAAGTTAAGGTAAAATTGATGTGGTTGTTGCTGAGAGTTGTTCACAACACAATCCAAGAACTAACACATACTGCAAAATTGCATGACAACACTTTGACCAAAGCATTCTTCTCATCACAATATGATCTTAGTTTAAAAATCTGGGAGGTAAAGCAGTGGGTGATCTGCATTCCTTTGAAGAAATGCTTTGCCTTTCCTTTGAGTTTGGTTTGTTTTATTTACCCCAGTTTCCAGCATAGTGCTGACTAGTTGATATTGAATAAACTGGAGAGTGCAGTCCTGCCATACAGTGGATGATAAGGTAGCTTTTCTCCCTCATTTACTACTCACTGTCTGGGGTCTACTCTTCCTCACGTCTTCTCCTCCCTTATCTGCCTCCACCCTCTCTTTATTTTGTTCTCTTTTCTCCTCTGGTCCACCTAACTACAGCCCACACGTCACCCTTCACATCAAAACAACATTCTCCTCCGTTTCTTCTCCTCCAACCACCCTTTTTTCTCTCTTTCTTTCTATCCTTACTTTCAGTCTTTTGCTCTTTCTTTACATTTTCTCCTGAACCATCCATACCTCCCAGGGGATCCCTCTCCCATAGCTGACAGTCACAGACCCTGATGCCCCCTCCCTCCTACCCCCACCAACCCTTTCCTCTTCCCTGCCTCTCGTTCTGTCGGTTCTGCCTCACTGCTCTCCAACACCCCCTCTGAGTGTCAGCCCCCCTGCTGCAAAGAGAGAGGGAGACAGAGAGACAGAGAGGGAAGGGGAACAGCAGAAGAGAGTTGCTTGCTTAATGAAGGTATGATATTAGACAGAGTGAACAAAAAGGGGGATAATTTGTCTGAGAAGTGCTGAGATAAAAAAAAAGCCACAAAAGAGAAGTTCTGAGATTATCTCTTTCAGCAGTTCAAGTAAAAAAGAAGCCTAAAAACATCTGAGAGAAACTCAAACATTGACACCACTTGTGTGTTTTTGTTTGTGCAAGTTTTCTTTGAGCACGCCTATGTGTACATTCAGTTGCGTCTGTCAGGTGGGGTCGAGATGCGGTCTCCACGGCACCCCTGGGCGCCAACATCCTCTCTCTTGTCATCGCCGTAGTGACGGCAGTGTGTCAGCTTGTTTAGAAGACGAGAGGCGGAGGGGGCGAGAGGAGTGGAAAGAAGGCTCAGAGGGTCTCCCTCGTGTAGCTCAGTGTCAAGGTCGCAAACACAGGCACTGTCAAAAACAAACACACACAAACTGCCGCACACAGCAAACCCAAACACACACTCAAATATCCTGTCAAACCTGAGGACAGGATGGCGTGAGCCCAGTGGGACAGGGCGACAGGGTTACCCGTCTTTAGACGTACTGTTCCTACATGTCCACTGAGACACGGTGTGTGTGTCAGCCCACAGATGTGTGTGTTTCACATATCGAGTGACTGGGAATACATAGAGACAACAACATACAAGCAATTTTGTATTTGTTCTTTTTACTCTCTTCTTCTGTGCTGCATGTGCTTCTCCCTGCATTTTGCACCAGTGTACCGAATGCTGACCATGACCACCGCTGCTGGGTATACAGAGTTAAGAGAAGGGAGAGCTTGAATAGTGTTCCAGGATTGAAACACAAAAGCTGCGTGGAAGGCGGAGTGGAAGGAATGAATGAATTAGTCGTGGGTCACTGGTGATTCTCATTAAAAACAAATTACTAATGTTGAGGAGGGACAGCTGTGCAACTATGGCTGGTTTCTAATGATACACCAGGAGACACACGCAGGCACAAACACTTGCACACGTATAGAAACAAACACACACCATCCCCTGGGAGCACTGACAGCCACAGTGTAGACAGACAAGAAAAAGGAAGTGGCAAAGCTAAGTGCGTTCTCTGAAGACACACACATACACGCATATATATATTTATATATATATATATATATATATATATATATATATATATATACACCATTGATGTTGGTTTGATGGGAGTAGTTAAAACTGTCAGTAATTAGCCATAACATTATGACCACTGACAGGTACAGATCGCCTATCTGGTTTTCCATCCATCCATCCATCCATTATCTCCCGCTTAATCCGAGTCGGGTCGCGGGGGCAGCAGCTTGAGCAGGGAAGCC
>JAVKLF010000100.1:5040902-5054228 GCA_034783495.1 Millerichthys robustus
ATAATAATAATAATAATAATAATAATAATAATAATAATAATAATAATAATAATAATAATAATAATAATAATAATAGACCACTCTCCTTCCTTCTCTCCGTCTCGGTCCGCTGGCCTTGACCTCTGAACTGTTCTTCCTCTTAGTCTGATTCAAGGGATTTTTAAAAAATGTTACATTAAAAATAAATCAAAAACATGTTACAGATCCATTGTTCGGTGAGTTAATGTTCCAGGTTCTCCTCTGCATATTTCTTCGTTTTAAAAATCGTCCTCTGCAGGTGGCTTGGACCTAAATGATACTTCTAATACTGAAAGGTTCACATCCTGAAGAGTCAGATCCTTGAAAAATGTTCAAAACCAACAAAAAAAAAAAAAGAGAGAGAAAAGTGGAGAAACAGCAGAATCTGCGCCGCTGTTAAATAAAGAGAAAGTGTAGTTTGAGTAAAAAGCTTCTGATCTGTTGTCTCTCTGAGGGGACAGAACTGTCTCTGTGTGGACAGACTGAGCAGGATTCCGACTCCCGGTTGATGAGTGAGTTTTGGAGACGAATCTCCACGCGCTGCAATCAAATAAGAAGAATACAAAGGGGGGGAAATCACTCCAGTCCAAATTCAAGAGCTCTACTTTTCTCCAAGCTCAGTCCGGAAACCTCCCAAACAAAAAAAGCAGGTGTTCGGAGATAAACGCGCGCGCAAAGAAACGGGCTTGTTCGGAGCGACGAGCCGCCTGCGCCCCTGCAGCCTTCCGGGTGGCGCACCGCGCGTTTCAGGACCTGCTCTCGAGCGGACAGCGCCCGCGCTCCCAGCCCCCTGGAACCCTAACCCACACGCTGCCCGTCACTCAAGCGCTATTCAGCCAATTGGCAGGCGAGTCGCCCAGTGACGTCACCACCAACCACAGGTGTGATCGGGCGGGGTTAGAGCTTGCTGATTGGATGAAGCCAAACCCTCAGCGCGAATGGCACACAGCGCGCTCGATCACTCCACCAGTAAGAAAGCCGCATGAGGCTCAGAGCCTAATGATTTTTTTTATTGTTATTATTTCAATTAACGAAGTATAAAAATAAATAAATAAGAAAAGAAGCTAATGCCGCTTTAGCCATTTGCTCTGAATTTATTTCTGTCAATATTAAATGACTAATTAAGTGAGTATATTATTAAAACTGAGGCTTAGCTGCAGCGAGGCCTTAATAAAGTGAAGGACAGAAGTTAAACAGTAAATTTTCATGTTGCTATTAGAGGGAAAAAAAAGAAAGAGAGAGTTGACTAATTATAAAAAGGAGACTTGTAAAAGCCCTGTCAGATTTAATATTTTATTCGTTCTTATTGAGAGGGTTGTCAGAAATATTTTTTTTTCTTCAGGGTCATAAAGCTTCACCTTGAGGGAGAATTGGAGGAAACATAAAAAATGCATTCTTTCTCATTATCTGATTGATTTCGGATGTTGTTTTTAATGAAATGCAACTGAAAAACTGCGCGCGCGAAGCGAAGAGGGTGCGTCCAATCCATAACAATCACTTCATTTGACAAAAAGCATCTCCTCCATAATGTAAGGCTCACAAACAGCCTAAAGCATGAAGACAATCAGAAATTGTAAGTCCTTTACGATGTTTTTTTTTACATTTATTCTCTTTAGTTGCATTTAAGAGAGCTGCAGTTTCCGGCTCTATGATGTTATCATTAAATCTTTATTTATCAGTAGGTTTGAGTTTTAAGCGTTAAATGAAATAATCTTCACCTTTTTTGATTCCTTTTTTGTTTCAAGTTTATCCTTTATCCGAAAAGCAGACGACATGACTGCTACTAAAAATGGTCCCATTTGTTTCGTATTTTTGTTTATTTAATGTTTGCAGTGAACATTTGTTAATCCTGATTTGAATTGTTGATCCTGACGTCCATCGTCTTAAAGAGGTTCACGCGCAAGCCGCTGATGCTCCATAAAACCAAACCCGCCGCGCATCCAGATGTTATGACCAGAGAAAATGATGATCAAACATAAGTTATTTTTCGTCTTTCACCGAATCGCCCGGAAAACAAACATTTTCTTTATAATTTTAAGCAAAAGTTCTGCTTTTACTTTCGTTTTCTTGAAGATGGAAGTTGCACAACCACTAGGGGGCGTCCAAACTGGGACAATACACTCCTCCAATGCGCACGCATGTGCGCAAAGACGCAAACATGCAAAATGAAGACATGCGGGAGCAGCACTAATATGAATTTAATGTGTTTGGAGTTGTCATATCGTAAACATATCAGTAGTTATAACACTGGAAAGGTCTTGATGCAGAATAAAAATAATATTTGCATTAATTTTCATTCAAATTGTAAATGTGGGTTTAAATTCTCATTAAATGCTCATTTTTGCTATTTAACCACCTGATAAAACAAAAGCTGATTTGTTTTAGCCAGGTTTGCATGAAGCCTCAAATAGCAGTAAGGGTGTGAAAAATGATCAGTTTAAACCTGTTTTTGTATATTTTTTCAAGAACAATTTCATCAGGATAAACTGAAGTTTCCATATTTAGATTGTGATGCATCATGTAGGCCAGAGGCCAGAACAACATCAGCTAAAGCAGCAGCTAAAAGAGAACTGATAGAGAAATGTGTCAAATGTTTTGGCTGTTGACCTTTTAACCCTGTCATGCATTTTATCTTTTACTTTCTTAAATTATTTCAGAATATACTCATATCAGACTTTAAAAACTTGTTTTGTTTTCATCCTCATCACATCCACAGAGTGTTTTATGTTTATTTACTCAGATTCTTTCAGCACAGAAGTAAACTGCCGTTGTGGCTTGTTTCAAATTAAATATGCAAGCAATTAAAAAAAAATCCAAAACACAATCAATCATGTATACAAATTGTTGTTGCTTTAGGGTTGGAAATTTGAAGGCAAAACTTCCATCAGGGTAGGACGATTTTAATCCAAACCCATTACCATATTTCATTACCTCTGCAGAGCTGGAAAACGGGGAGGAAGTGGGTTTGGATGCTTCTTTTATAGACATTACTGAGGATGTGGAGTTGTGATAATCAGGTGCAAATTGAACGCAGTGTTGTTTTTGTTAAAATACCCCCTCCCCCTGTTTCTCTCTTTCCTCCGTTCCAAACCTTCCTCTTCTCTCCATCCACCATAAAAGCATTGCCTGTTGTGTTTTTTTCCAGCGGAGCCACGAAACGAAAAAGCAATGAAAAATTAATAGCGCATGTTAACTCCACCAGCTCGTTTATTACACGCCCGCTGACTGTAAACATAATGAGAAATGCTCCCTATCTCCTCTTAGGTTTTTCATTTTACTTTTGAAATACATAAAAAAGTTATAACTAATAAACAAAATACTGTATATGGAGTGAAAAAGGGAGCCACGGGCCTCCACGTGGACACATTTGTCACCATTTGGCACGTGTTTAGAGCCCGTCTGTCACCTGCCAGGGTCACAGTATTAACCCACGTCCTGGGGATTACATGATGAAGCATTTGAGGTCAAAACATAAGAAGGGCCAAGCCATCATCATCTTCAGCTCTTCAAACCTGCGCAGTTTTGGCCCTTCTCCCCTGCGGTGCGCACCGACATTGCGCAGGACGCCATATTTGGTTTTGCAGAGTTGACTCCTTTTTTGTTGTTGAGACAATTTTATGGCAAAGCACCAAAAGACTCATAAAATGTAATATATAATATATACATTAAGTGAAGCTCAAGTTGTCATAGTCTTTGGGCTGTCTTTTTTTTGTTCTCTGTGTTTTAGATTATCGCCTGTGCTTCAGCTCCTCAGTATTTTTTCATTCAGTGTTCACTCATTTCATACAGCTAATCGTCCACTCGCCCTCATTTATTCAGTCCTTTCTCAACTTCACTTCAGTTCAGTATATATGACCTGATCTGTTCTCCTTGCGTTTCACGTTTTCTAAGTTCGCCACCTTGACGCTTTTTAAACTTTAATTTATTTATTTTTGTTTGCTTAATAAAATACTTGGTTTTACATATCGGTCCTATAGTGCTACAAATCTGATACAAGTCAGTTTGGTCAACACGCAGAGAGGACAAACAGGACGAGAGGAGAGTTTCCGATTTTAAAAATCGATCTGAAAATTATAAACCACGTGACATGATAGTTTTCATTAGTTAATCTGCAGTGATGTACAAAAAACCAGTCATGTAACTTGGATTAAACTGATATGTGCGCTTTTACGCACAGCCATCCTTCAGGGCAGAAGGGAGGACTGGGTGGCGAGGGTGGTGGTTAGTGTGTGTGTGTGTGTGTGTGTGTGTGTGGGGGGGGGGGGGGTGTCATCCTGGATCTACTCTTCTCACTGATTCGTCTTTGTACCCCGTCCACGTATTAAAAGCGAGAGGAAATGGAGATGCTTTAGGTGAGGCCCCTGGGCCCTCAGGATTCCTCATCCCATCAGCGGAGGGCCTCCTTCAAATTCTGATTTCCTCAGCGGTTAAAAAGGTCATTATCCAACCGCCAGACAGAAGAACATAAAGATTCTCACATTTCGGCTTTTATCAGGAGTTTAGTCCATTCTACAATAAATAAATACACCAATAAAACAAAACAAAAAAAAATACAAAAGAAGCAGCACCTGTGCCAAACTCCTCTGAAAACATCTGATGACGCATCAGTCAGCTTTATTCATTCCTAAAATGTAGTTTGAGCACCTTTAAAACGCTCTGTTCCACATCTGCCTCAAATATTTGCCTCATAATGTGCTAAACAAATATGAGCTGATCAAGACATTTTTTTAACACAGGGTGAAAAATCCTTTCATAAAGCTGAGTTTAAAGAGGCTGATCTGCTCTCAGCTGCTTAATGACAAACGACGTTTTATCAATGCAGAAGCAGCAGGCAGCGATATGAAATGATGTGACAGCCATTGGGTGCCATAACAAGGTCGATGGCTTGATTCATTGCTGAGCCAGACCCCGCTGTTTTTATGACTGTAGGCCTACAGACGATTAACCTGTTGAATCAAGTGACTCTTTTATAACTGGAACCATCAGAAACCAGCAGGTCACAAACTATAAAACTGGTAAAAGCGATTAAAATGGGCACACTATTATTAAGACATACAGTCAAAATCAGCATCATAAAAGACCAAAAAAGTGTACATTTTATAAGGTCCACGTGGAGCAGACCTTCAACCTTGTTTCCATAAATACCAGCAAACAACCATGACAAAATATTTTCAAAGTTCACAATCCAAACCCAAAACTGACCCCTTGATATTTTTGTTTCAGTTGACCAAATTATTTTATATAGAATCAACTTCTTCAAAGAGGTTTATCCTGCCTGTAATAAATATATTCTTTAAAACAAAACTTTAGATAAAACACCAAAATCATTTGAGCAACAGGTTATAAAACTTATGCAGCCGTTTTTTTAAGTTTTCACTCAGAAAAACTCTAATGCACCACGAAAAGCCAAACTTTCATCTCCAAAAATCTTTGTGCACATTTGAAGTTTACATGAACATGAAAGACACAACACATGTGACTAAGCAGACACGCGTTTGAAATCCAAATTAAAGTGAGGAGAAGAAGAAGACGGGTCCACCTTACCTGCTCTCCCCAGCCGTAGCGCAGGACTCTTGGGCCCCTGGTCCATGTTACCCGGTTAGAAAAGTGGGGGAAGGGGATGGAAAAGGAAAAAAAAGAAAGAGAATAACTTTTTCCAGTCTTTCCCTTTCTTCCTCTCTCTCTCTCTATCTCTCTCTCTCCCTCCCTCCCTCCCTCCCTCTCTCTATCTCTCTCTGGCACTCCTCCCTCCCCTGCCTCCTTTTTCCCTCCTCCTTCTCCTCCTTTCGTCCTACAGTAGTTTTGGGGCGACTTGTAGGTTGAAATAATTCGACCCTTCCGCTCCCTTTTGCACTCCCAGCAAGTGCTCAGTCAGCTGCAACTAAACGCTTTAGGTGGAAAAAAGGCTTCGGGGGGAAGCGTGAAATGATCGCGCCGAGTAAAAAAAAAAAGAAAAAAAAAGAGTCTCTCTCTCTCTCTCTGAGTGTGTGCTCATGTCCTGCCCCCACCACCACCCCCGCCCCTGTGCGAGCTCCAACACACAAGAGCACTCCGCGTGCACGCACACCAAACACGCGCGAACTCGAACGCATCCTCAACTCTTCCCAGCAGGGCAGCCCCCCGCCCCCTCCCCCTCACTCGCATCTGTTACCAAGTTTCACTTTACTAAACTTTACCTCCTCACCCCCCACCCCCCGCCGCCCCGCGCGCGCCTCTGCCCCCTCCCTCTCATGTCAGATTCATTTCCTCCCGGTGTAGCAGCTCTTGGAGGTCAGTGGGGAGCACCGAGTGACATGCGTAAAACCAGCGCGCCGGGTTTGCTCTCTTTACACAACTTACAAATAAAAGCAAAATTTGTTCCTAAAGTGAAATTATGTTCGAGATGCAGTCAGCTTTTAAAAAAAACAGGAGGAGGAGGAGGAGAGGAAGCGCTTATGAGGATTTCTTCAGACTTCTGCTCTCTCTGCCTGAACATACCTGTTACGCACGGCGCTCTTTTACGCATGACGCACGAAGCGGATGGAGCAGGTGCAGCAGCCCTGCAGAGGGACAAGTGTCTCCGCTTCCCGCGTGTGCAGACTGTGCTGAAGTCACCAAACCTGTGAGGCGCAGGAAGTTTTCATTTAAATAATAATAACTGAAGATTTTCCACTCTTGCTTTGTTTGCTCCTCCTAGTCAACATTAGATTCACTGGCGGAACAATGACATTATTAGACATTTCCTGAACGCGCGCGTGTTTTTAGCTGCTGGGCTTTAATGACTTTGTTGTAAAATTGGACCAAGTCTCAGCCTGGAGACAGAACCGGTTTGACCCAGAGGCCCTGCTGGTGTGGTTGAGCATCCACAAAAAATAAAAATGTTCCATTAATAATTGATTCATTAGGTTGCCAAATTATGTAATGATATTTTAAAATGGAGTTATTTGGACACGAGCTGAGGACAACGTTGTTCTCTTTTCGAAGGGTAAACCGTAAAGTCAGTGAAGAAATGGCCTGAAGCCTGAGCCGGAAGTCAGGGACGTCACTTTCAGATAACACACCCCAAAAATCTTTTGTTTTCATGCCCTGAAGGAACCGATTCAAGTCCGCGAACATAAGAGAAAAAATTACTAACTAAATTTATTGTAAACTCAACCCCAGCTGCAGTTTCAATCATTCAGATGTATTATTTTACATCGTCTCTAATCAGAAACAGGGTTTAAAAACAGAAATGGGCTAAAACAATCTGACTGTCTCTTTAGACAGCCGCGGGTCTCAGGGTTCAGCCTCAGCTCCGACACTATTGAGTCCGGAACAAAGCGCGAGACAGCGAGCCTTTTTACTCCGCTTGTCGCCTCGCGCTGCTACAATACGACCCTGACCTCCGGCTCGCGCCCACAGCTCCTAAACATCAGCACCTGCAACAAACAAGAAAAAGGGAAGGAAAATGAAGAGAGCCAGACGAATCAGGTATCAAGAGAATAAAAATCGAGGCCGTTTTAAAGAAAAACCTGGACTTTTTCAAAAATACTAAACATTAAAAAGCAGCTTTTCCAACACAGAGGGAGTTATTATGCAGTAATTTATAAACATTTTATCCACGAGTCGTCATTCTGCAGGCTAGTGATCATTTGTCAAGCAGACAGTAAATAAACAGAGCTGCTGTTAATGGCCTCCAGAGGGAAGAAAAAAAAAAACTTTTAAATCTTTAGTTTGACTCAATCTGATCTCTTTATGGAGCCACAACACTGAAATCTACAGATTTTCCATCTAGTCATTTTTATTTTGAAAAAGTTGTTATTTTAGTTGTCTATTTTTTAAACCTACTGCAGGTTTTATTACTTTCAGGCAATTTTCATCTTAAATAATTTGGAAATGCTAGAAATGTAAAACTGTATTTAGCCGAGGCCAGGAAAATGTTAGGAAAGAATAGGCTAATAAATAATATTTGTCAGAGTCACTGCCTTTTTAAATAATAAATAATTATTTTAAAAGATTTATCTGCCCAAATTATTATTATTATTATTATTATTATTATTATTATTATTATTATTATTATTATTACTAATGTTCTTAATTTTAGTGATATGTCAGCTTCTTCTGTTAATTTAAACTCTTGTTGTAATAAATAAATATTTATTAATTAACAATTTTACTTAAGTGCTTTGTTTAAACATAAATCCTATTTATTTATTTAGCCTATTTATTTATGTTTTTACAGTAATCCCACCTGTCTCGTGCCTGCCTCTCGTGCAGTTCAGTTCTCCTGCAGGATCCGTTCAAAGGATTCGCCATGGTTCAGATAAGAAACGGGCCTGTTTGTTTGTTTGTTTATTTGTTTGTTTTGTTTGTTCTTCACCCTCCCCTCCTCCTGCTAATTAACGTGATTAATATAAGGGGGCGAGTGGAGGTGGGGAGTTGGATCGGTGACCCGAGCTCTGACCGAGCGGAACCGGAAAGAATCGCATTAACGCGCGAGACACGAGCAGCGAGGGGACGATTAGAAACAACAATAAGTAAACAACCCAGGAGAGAAGAGCTGCCGCAAGGCACACTGGGACTTCTGCGTCCTGCCGCGTCAAAAGGACGGAAAAGACAAAAGTTCCTAAACGGAGGGCGCTGAGGAGGCATTATTCAGACTAGTCTCAATTAAAACATAAATCAAACCATCAGTTTTCAAACTTTTCACCAAGACTCTTCCTCATTGTTCTGTCTGAGAGAAGAATCTTTACATGGAAAGTCAGCAAAAATATCTCATAAATAAGAGTAAAGAGTAAAAGTGACGGAAGAGTTGAAACTTCAGTCACGAATTAAGTTTTAAACACTTTACAAATCAACAATAAGACATTCCAGGGCATTACAAAAACAAGAATTGAGTCACCTCATGTCAAACTGATCTAACATACTCTCCATTTTCACTTTTTATTCTTTCAAAGTTAGATTTCAAAAATCAAATATTTGTCAGTAAAGTAAACTTAAACTAACATAGTTTTTATCAGCCATGTAAATATTAGTCTGAGTTTAGATTTTAAAAAATGCAACAAAATTTCAATATTTGCACAAAGTCGTGTTTTTGAAGGAGAGAAAAGCGTCAGAGAAGAAGCACAACCCCAATAAAGATGAGTTCGTTGGATCATCTTGAACAAGAGTCAGCAGCATTCGTTGTGTGGGCTGACGGTTGGACAATGCAAGCTTTAACATTTGAAACATTTCTCTAAAGATTGGCTAAAAATGAATCATACAGCATTTATTTTCACATAATTCCTACAAACTTACAATTGTTCAAATCCTATAATCATATACGTTTGAGGTCCTCCTGTTTTGTACGCCATTTTTATGTGAAGCACTTTGTGACCTTTTAATTTAAAAACACAATCTTAGCACAGGGATTTCATGTTTGTACCGTGAAGCATTATTTTTAAAAAGAACCTCCTCTGGGTTTGATCTACATCACATCTCTGCTAAAACAGACCAACCTCTACTGCCACATTAATAAAAAGGTGTGCCGCTTTATGCCATTGTCTTTTTTTCCTCCCAACTCTCAGAGGCTCAGAGCTGGCCGAGCTTATACCTCTGATTTCGCCACTTCACTGTGGCGACTCTCTTCCTGAGGCCACGCTCCCTGGCTGTTGTTGCTCTGGTAGAGGATGGTGGTGGGCTCAAGGGCCGCAGGCTGGATTGAGAAATGGCTGACATTATTTGTCCATGAAATATTATGTGACACAACATGACCCCGGGGCCATTTGTATGTAAAGGTAAACATTTCAGCGTGACGATTGGACAAGAGCAGACAAGGCTCCTGTCAGTGCGGTTTTCTACTTACAGATGGTGATGAAGCGTGTTCTGCTGCAGTGTGTGTGTGTATGTGTGGTTTCTATCCACAAGTGTAATCCCTAATCCCCATCCAGCTAAGAAAACCAAGATCAGTTGAACAGCCAGAATTCAATATTAGTCTAGAATGGAACATTCTCCTCCAAAAACAACTCCAGCAACTGGTCTCCTAAGGTCTGACATGTTTACAGATGTTTACACTGCTTTATTTCTTTATTTATTACATACCCAACGTTCCAACTTTTTCAGAAATGGAGTCGTGAGGATTGTAACTTCACTTAAAGCTGAGTAAGGTTATCAAAACATAAAAATGAGAATAGGGAAATAAAGAAGTTTTCCCTGACATTTTTTTATTCCTCCCTGGTTGTTTGATTATTTGTCTCCTCTTGCTTTGTAGCTTTGTACCTGATTAATGCGCTACATGGCATATTAACTACAAAAATCCAAATGCTTGGACTTTTTTTCCCCTTTATCCTGCAAAGAGATTTGATGTCATGATACCTGTTTATATGACTGAAAATTTAATACTTCCTGTTAGTATATTAATGTGTTTGAAGAGGATCAAACTCGCACTGAAGTGACTTGATAAAATACACAAGCTGCAATGAAATAAATATGCTAGTGAGCGGGGTTTAGATGTTGGAATATGTGAATGATTGCTACGCAGAGGGCCCTATTTGGAGAAAACATGGCAGCCTTTTACGTAGGAGCGCTGATCCAAGGCAATTGTTTTTGTCAGAGAGGTTTCTTCTGACCCTGGAGGCTTAATGCTGACTTCAGGGCTGTATTTATATACATACTGTACAGTATCAGGAATTTTGTTGTTTCTATTACTTTTGGTCTGAATAACGTGCAGTAAATAATTGGGGCTCTGTAGAAAGGTTCTGAATAAATATTATCTTGTTGAAGATAACACTTTGAACATCAGCATTTAGATACGGGGTTTAGATCTGATCAGATTGATGAGTTGTCAGCTAACAGAGCGGAACCAGGACCAAAGTGGATTGTTGCTGTTTTCAAACAACTCCAATCTCAAAAAATTATAGTCATTCCTGTGAATAAAATTCAATTAACTTTTACATTGCAACCTACAATCTTTACGTCATGTAATACAAAATAGACAAAGATTTCACACAATTAATTAACCCTTGGAGTCTGTATTGCAGATGGCTCTCAGTTATTACCACAGCAAACATTAGCTCAATATGTAAAACTGAATGAGCCATAGTCATTTTTAGATTTGCTAAAATTAATTAGCTGTGGCAGCTGTCTTGAATCAGATCGACTCCAAAAGATTATCAACAATTACTTTTACATTTTACTTTTACAATTGCAATGAAATCTGTCCTGTGGTCCATGAAATATTTTGCTAACAGACAAACAAACACACACAGATACAAGCCATCGATTGACCACCTTTCTTGTCAACGGATGAAAAGAATGTGAAAAGAAAAAAAACGTAACATATTTTTAAAGTTTGTAGCTGATATTTTCATTGAAAATCAGATCTGATCAGATTGATCAGTGTTTGGATTTTAAAAGTCTTAAGCAATTATTTTATGTATGTATAAGACAGCTTAAACAGGTCGTTAAATAGGAAGTTTTTGCAGATTGATGGTAATTGTTTCGAATGCTAAAATTAAAGTCTTTTAAAATGACTTTAAAAGATTGCATCACTTCTCACAATGCTTTAATTATTTGTAAATGTCCAATTTTACCAGCCACTTTGAAGAGTTACACTCAGTTTCATATAGTTTCTGTAAAATCTTAAATATGACATCATACTGATCAAAGTCAAGCTGATAGATGAGAATTGGGGCTTTTGTATTTTTTCTTCAAACCATTTGAAAATCTTTCCTGCACACAAATGACCATCAGTTGCAAAATATTGGCAACAAATGACAGCGACTGAAAAAGAATCCCATTTGAAAAAAGTATTGCTGCAGTGTCTAGTGCAATATGGAAGACAAAGCCATGTTGGTACATCCAAACAGTACGGAATGAGAGCAATGACATGCTTCTTTTAACTCCCCCTTCTCAATAAAGATCATTCATCAGGCAGAACCATCTTCTCTGGAATGTGTGATTGGGAATCAGGAGACTTTAAATCCCTGTCCCGGACACTCCATTCAGTTTTAACACACCACTAGTCTGGGCACCACTGGTTTGGAGATGAACTGCTGAACCAGATGCCTCAGCTCTTCTTCTTTCTTTTAAAATAATATATTTTTTAAAATGCATGGAACCCCAAATAAGGCAGATACACCACAGTTTCTCTGAGGCAGTGAGGCATCCCAAACCTGCATTTATTTGTAGTGGTATGGGGGCGAGAGGGCCCAAAAAACTAAACATATGCAGGACATATTGTGTGTGTGTGTCACATGAGCTAAAGGAAGTGATTGTGTTGTTACATGAAGTGCAAACTAACCTTTAGGAGGCAACAATCCGACTTTGTGATGGCCTTTTCTGTGGCGACACGCATGGAGAAACCCCTGGGATCAGATGGCATTCACTCCCTGATTCCTTATCATAACAACCATTTTCTCACTAATTTTCCGATGGTGACTGGATTATAGAGAGTTCACCATTATTCCCATAATACAGAACAGGGCAAAAGATGGATGTAAATGTTACGCAGCCTGCATGAGAACCACTATTGCATGATTTTGCCATATGCAACGTGTTCCAAATATGACTGATGGTACTAGCCAGACTGTTGAATTACATTTACATATAGATTTACATTCCCATCAACACATAATAGCTCTGAAGGTCTGTGTGAGGCACTAACACGTGCACATTTTCTGACATTTTATAGCTACTATTTGTGCCCCACTGAAAAAGATTTTATCATGAAAATGGCCAGTGAAGGAGTCTGTCAAGTCTTTTGTCTAGAGTAATATGAAATGGAGAAATATGATGCTTTGAAAGTGAAGCAGCCCAATTGACAAATCTCTCGTTTTATTTTCTCTATAAAAGCATTTTTAATTGGTGTGCAATATTGTAAATTTTGATTAATGTCTCTGCAAAATGAATCTCCACCAAATGTTGACATTATATTTGCATAACAGTAATACTTTAATATCAGGCTCTAATTACATTGTTATAGAGATTTCCTCTTTTTTGGCATGTTAGTATTTTCTCTACTACAGGTCTACTAAATAGTGAGAGAAAAACGAAAAGTAGAGAATGTGGAGGTGCGGCTGACACATAAACCATGAAAAAAAGTTTTTTGATGTTGGTGAAATAGTTTGTGATTGCCAATATGTCAGCTACTCAAATCTATTCTTACTGACAAATCAAAGCAAAATAAAAATATTTGAAACAAAGAAAAATTAGACATAGTGTTAATCTTTCACTTTGCAACACTTTCAAATTACACAAAAACACCAATGGAACAACTGCTTCTAAGATAGTCCTGGTGATATTACACACACACACACACACACACACACACACACACACACACACACACACACACACACACACACACACACA
>JAVKLF010000100.1:5055416-5066689 GCA_034783495.1 Millerichthys robustus
TATATATATGCTGTCATAGGATCATGGAGGATCATGGAGGTATTCGGTGAAAAGTTGCTGATACTTTTACAGAAAGACTTAAAACTCAGTATTTTATTTATTTTTTTACTGCTGTTTTCAGTTTTTTATGTTTTTAAATAAAACGACGTTTCTAAAATCCTAAAAGCTATAGTGATTTTTCAGATTTCAGGCTCACTTTCTTGGTCTGACAAAAGGAAACGCTTCTGTCCGTCATCTTATTTTGGTGGGACAACCCCGGAAGTTGTTTGCCGACTCTTGGGAGCAGTGAGCAGCTGTGAAGCCTCCAGCATACTGGTAAAGGTGAGTTTGTGCATAATGACTCCAAATGTGAAACATACAAGGAGGCTGCTTTGAGTTCCGGTACTTCAGCTTCACGCTTTTTAAATTTTCTTCCGTGTGTGTTTGATTATAAAATGTCTCATTGTTTACATCCGACCGGCTAACTTGTGGACACGTGCACTGAGACAGCAGTCACATGTGCTAAGGTTATTAGCCGAGCCGTGGAAATAAAATCTGAGTTACTCTTCGGCGGTAAAGTCTCCGTTTCATGTGTTTCATTGAGAGTTGTATTTTAATCACACATCAGCCGTTTTATAAGTATCTGCTGTGTGGGTACATCAGTCTGCTAGCTCGTTAGCCCTTGGATGCTAACAACAGTCTAGAGTTCAGAGTTACTTTCACAACAGATTTATTTCGTTTTGCTTGCTCACCCGGTTTACAGAAATGGATCCGTTGCTGTACAGTTTGTATTTTCTAGAAAAAAAGCAAATAAATGGGAAGTACCTCCAGATTACCCTTTCCATGATTTCTCACCCTTGCAATGGTGTTTAAATGAGCAGCTCTTAACATCCCGTCCAAAGAAACAAGCAAACGGGGAGGATTTAGATGTTTCAAATGCAGCTATCATAAGGTTTGAGTCATTTATGACTATTTCAAATGTTTTAATAGGCATAGATCAATGCTAGATGCCAAATAAGTAAAAATTTGGTTTGTTTACTGAATCCAAATGTTTTTTAATTAGCCTTAAATGAAATCTCAGTACAGTTTTCATTGACCAGCTTATGGTGACATGGATTATTTCTACAGTGTAAAACCATCTTGTATTGATTGATGGTGTACTGAAACAGTTCAGACTTTTTATATTAAATTCTTTTTCAATTTAGAATTTGACTTCTTGTTAGATTATATTACTCCTCCCTATTGCCTTTTTACTTTGTGCAAAGGAATTGATAAGCATATTTTAACATTAAAATTTCAGAGTCTTGCACTGACTTGTGATATTACCAATTTAGCCATATACGTAAATGATATAAGAATATCAGTATTTCATTAATAGTGAACACAATAGTATCACTTGTGACTTTGCTTTAATATTGCTGGGTTATTTAGGTCTTTGGTGCTCTTACCAGCTCAAGTGGCTGTTTCCTGTAGGTTTGTGCAAAATTGTTTCAAGTGCAACTAATTGTCAGTAAAACTGTCAATAATTGATATTTGCCACTTTGTAGTTACTGCATTTAGGGCCATGTGATGACGTCATTTTGTGTATGACACACTGTCAGGCACGCGTGTGAGCCCAATGGTGGAAGACTGCGAGGAGCAGCTAATGCTAACCGTAACCCTACAAACTTGTTTAATCACCTAAAACATCGGCATAAACTGGAGTACGAGGAAAGCCAGAAAATGCGGACCAAGGCCACAGCGTCTGCCACATACAAGTTCAAGTTGTCATCTATAAATCGTCAAATTAATCGTTATCTGCAAAATGCCACAATTAAACGTGAAACCTTTTACAACAACAGTGCCCAACCCCAGTTTCCTTACAGTCCATTTAAGTCCCAATGAAATTTAAATTAATTTTTAAGAGTTTTACATATCAGATATTTGTAGAGGCTGTTACAACTATAGAATAAAGAGTTTATAAACATCCAAAACAACATTGTAGAGTGTTATTTCCTCAAAACCAATTGGAAAAAGAGTCTTCTTGGTGCAGAGTGCTAATGCTTGGTGCCTGCTCAGGCCAGTGGTTACTCCATTTAACCTTTACCTTTAGTTTTTAGGATTCCCAGCTGCTACTAAATTAAGTTCTTGCACTTAAGTTAAATCAGTGACTGTGAGACTTTGTCTTAATAAGCTACTGATGGAGGTGCCAAACTGTTTTTGTCTTTGTTTGTATCATTGTAGATCAAATCTGGAGCCTGTAAATAAAAATGTCTTGCAGAATCATTGGACCTGATAAACTAATTGTACACATTTTTATTGAAGATTTAAAACTAGAAACTAGTGTCATTGTGTAGTTCTCTTACAGCTAAAGAGTGAAGTGAATTCAGCCAGCACAGCCTGAAATGTAAGCCTATGATTGTTCTTCTTTAACATGTTAAAATGTGAGAAAAACCCCTTTCAGCATAATGCAGTAAAGCTATCAGCAGTCTTAACCATGTAGCGTCTAGGTAGTCTTGAGCTGAGTAGTCAGAGCTTTAATTAGCCAGATTAAGTAAAATCAGTCATCATTGTTGATGGACCGTGACTGTTCTGGGGCTTTAAGTGCACCACATTAAATCCCACCACTGTACAATACCATTGGTCATTTGTCATCTCCCTGTTCCTGTACGCTGCTGTACTTTCAACACATAACTGTTGCTCCTTACCAGGCGGTAAGACTCGACTTTCTGTCCCTCTAATCCCTGGTGGCCGGCTTGTGACCATGTAGCGTGGCGTTTATGCAGCGTGCACGGCCTGGGGGCCAATCATCTCCAGCCATCATGGCACAGACACGCAGGACTGGACAGAGCAATGGGCCGATGCCCCTTGCTCGTCCTCTGTGTATCTGTGTGTGTGTGAGTGTGAATGTGAGCGACGGGGATTTAGAGAATTAACAACACAGTGTTTCATAGAGTGCAGTGAGTAGAAGATTTAACAGTTCCTGACACAGTTGTGCAGAGTTAGATGTGACTTTTGTTTTAAAAGTTGGCTGAAATCAGAACCTGATAGGTGATAAACCTGGATCTGCTGTTTCCTATCAGCACAGTCCTGATGGAAAAGACTAAAGGTTAAAGTCTTAGTGCAGATGATTCACGCTCTTTCAACTTTCTTTCTTTCTGCTTTTCAGAACAAGAATAAAATATATTGTAATTGATGTTGGCTTGAGTCCATTTCACTTCTTTTGTGCTCTAGCTAAGATAAGAAATACTTGAACAGAATAACTAGCTAAGACTTCTTGGGGAAACGTGTTACAAGTTCAGTTTATCAAGATTGTTGTTCTGTTAGCAAAATACCTCACAAATGACAATTTTACTAACTTTACAGAAATTTTGTTCACTCTGGTTACTTTAATATGTTTTGTTTTTTGTGTTTTTGCAGCCAATTTCAGCCTCTGGGTGCCACTGACTTCACAGCAAGGAGTGTTTTTTTGGGTCATGTTTGTGTTTTAAACTACTTCGAGAGGATGTACAGCACCTACCATGTCCGGGAAGAGTTGGAGGATGAACTCTATCATGATGGAGACTCGGAGGTGTCAGAGGTCGACAGTGAAATGGAGTTTCACCTCTACAGCCAGCTCCACTATTCCTCTAATACTGTAGTGATTGAGGACCAGGGGGATGAGAAAGAGAAAGAGAATGACTGTCTGTATCTGGCTAACCAACAACTTGAGATGCTAGAAATGACTGGAAATGGTGACCATAAACTGCTTTTAAAAAACAACAGTAAGCTTTCATCATCTAATAATGACAGCCTCCAGCAAAACAAAAAAAAGAAGAAAGTAGAGAATCAGAAGAAGAAAACTAACTCCAAAGATCAGAGATTATCCTCATTAAGGTTTAAAGAGGTTATTGTGATTGATTCCAGCCCTGATGTCATCACCATCTCTGAGGATGAGTCTTCTGATGATAATCAAGGGGTCTGTGCTCTCAAGGGTCGAGGCTCACACAATCTGCAGACTTCAACCCCGGCACAACAGGTAGATGACAAAGTAAGACTGTGTGTTTGAAGTTAAATCCACAAAGTTTAGATTTAAACATGTTAATCATAAAGAGACAAAGTTGCCTTTGCTCAACGTCCTGTTTAAACTAAAAGCAGCTACACACTTTTATGTTTAGTTATGCTATGCCCTGCAACAGGCAAATAATAAACTTGGCTAGAATGAAAAAGCAGAATTCTGAAAAATAAAAATGGAAAAAGTGGAATTTAGGAAAAAAAATAAAACAGAGTTTGGGAACTAAAAATGAATTTTACAGGGCCCTACAAAGGTTCTTTTTACTCTAAGGTCATTGCACTGATGTCTGCTTTTTCCAACTTACACGTCCATCAAAAGGCTCCCTCAAGTTTATTAAATGTTCATGCTAAAGGTAGTGTCATACTGGGCTGTGAGTAGTTGGTAAATTCTTGAGGAAGTCCAGAATATCTTTTGGTATTTCTGATGGTTCTCAGTTTTTGCACTTAAATTGCAGCTGTGTGCACTCCCATTGCTTTGGTTTTGAACATGTTCTGAAAATGTGGGCGGCAAATTTTCTGTCCAAATAATCAAAGTTGGTGTGAGCGTCTCCACGTCTCAAGAGCGTTGGAGCTTTTTAATAAAATAAATGAAATTTCCTCTTATAGAAAACGTCTGGGGCAAATGTCTAGGTCTGAAAACCGCGCTGATCTGATGATAACTGTTAAAAGAACTGGTCAAACTCTGCCTATCTTAATTTTCTTAGTGAACTCCAGCAGGTTAAACAGTGAGGGTGACTGCCAAGATGGGTACAAAAGCAAGCTGAGGTGTCTATGATGGTCAGTGGTAAACACCAAAATGTGAAAGGCCAAGACTGCAGTTTTGCAGTGTGTACAAGAACAGGTTGTGAATTTCAGAATATGGCCATACATCTTGCTGGCCACTTGGTTTAAAACGGGCAGAGATTAGGGTAGCTGCAATTTAAAAATGAGCAGTTCCTCAGATTTTTCACACATTTCTGATTCGCCAACTAGTCTCCAACAGTTATGGCCCAGTGGGATAACTTTAGCTTGAGTTGCGGAGCATACAGCAGTCCAAATGAAAGACTATAGCATCTAGTTCAAGACTAGTTTCATGTCACTTTTGACTTGCAGTTAGCTTTGGTCAGTTTTAATAAGGAATCAAGTGAAAACATTTTTGATCTAATACATTTGGTTTTTTTTAACCTAGGAAACCCAAGACAGAAAAAGAAGCTCTATTGTGTCGGTGACTGTGGTTTCCTGCAGCTCAGATGATTCAGAATTCAAATCAGAGTCTGAATCATCAGAGTTTGAATCATCTGATTCAGACGGTCTAGAAAACTGGATGCTGCTCGGTCAAGGGATGCAGGATGGAGACCAGTCTATCTCACTCAACCTGGAAGGAGGTTCTGTCTGCAGCTCAGGTGTGTATTTGTTTCTAGGTCTACTGTCTTCTGTGTCTGTTAGGCAACATTTTGATGGGTTTTTTTGTATTTTAATACCAGGAGAATGAAACCAGTCAATATTTCTTTTATGACCCAAATAATTCATACTACTTAGTCTAACTGCTGCACGTTGATAAGAAGCAGGTATAGCAATATCCTGCCGGCGAACAATCCGTGTGATTGCATGTCTGTATGTGCACCATCTGTGTCGGCATGTTTACAAACTTGTAAGCTCTTAGCATTTCTGGCACTGTCTGCCCAGCCGCCCTTCTCTCGGATGCATCTTTAAATATGCCGGTGTGCATTAACTTGTGTGTGTGCGAGCGTGTCTGTGTGTGAATACTTGTGTTTTTAAAATATTCCAATTCTAATCAGCATGCATGCGTACATCCACGTAGAGACCAACAGTCATAACGTTAATGCCAAAAACAAACAAACACAGGAGAGGAGGGAGGGGAGGTAGGGAGAGATGGGAGTAATCAGAAATGGAATAAAAACGTTCCCTGCAAATCTTTTCAGATCTACACATTATCTTAACCTGCAGCCTCAGCATACTCTGCAGCTCCTCTTCAGCTCTCCCTCCTCCCTCCTACCTAACACTCTCCCATCTCATTCTTTTATCCTATTTTCTCACTATTGTGCTCCCTGCTCTCCCTTTCTCTGTGTCTCCCTCACCATTTCGTCCTCATTTGAATTTCCCTGGGCTGATGTTTCTGCAAGAGTGCTCACTGCCTCTTTTTACACACAACCGGGCTAGTGGGGGGGGCTTCTGGAGCTGGTGGGATGGCTTGAGGTTTTTGGCCTGGTTTTGGAAGGAAAGAAGGATTTTAGGTCTCTGTCTTTCGTCTGGCTCCTCTCTGTGATCTTTGGAGCTTGACCTCATGTCTGCACATAGGGGGTCATGGGTGTGGTGTGGAGGGAGACTTAAAGTCAGAGCAATGGGGGAGGGTTTTGGCAAAAAAAAAGAAAAGAAAGGCAAGGAAATTAAGGGACGAGCCTCAGTAGTCTCGAACTGTGCCCAATTCTTTACTACTGACTAATTCAAAGCTGTGCTTGGGTATATTGTGTCTGCACCCTGACCTGATTAAGGAAAAAATTATAACTTTTAAGGCAAGTTGGTTATAAATATATCCCGACCAAGATTTGCTTGTGCATCCAAAGTGAAATACTTGAATTGCATCACTTTTTAAGTAACCATTAAGCATTGTTTTCACTGTTTTTTTCAGTATGTTTTGTCACAGTAAGTATTTTCTTGTGTAGTAATCTGCTTTAAAAACTGCCAACTAAATACACACTTTAATAGATTTTTAAAATTATCTTTGCAAAAAGATGTGATCCTTTACCATATGACCTGGTCTTTTTGAAAATAATGTGAACAGGTAAGATTTAAGTAGTAAGTTATTCTATACACTTAAAGGCTACAAGGGTTAATAATGTTGGGGGGACAGTTGTAAACAATATAGAAATAGTGATTGTTACAGCATTTTTTGTAATCTTTTTTTGTGTTTTTGATAAAAGTGACAAAGCTGATTGCAGTTTTAAATGCAGTATTTTTGTTTTCCAAGAATAACACATTTCATATAGGATGTAGAATCATTTGGGTTTTTTTTGTGCTAACTGCAAAAGCTACATACCCTATTCAGATTAGGTTGTATATTGTGTACAGGCAACCTTCAGTGTGACATTTGGACACAGTTCTGATTCTCCCTCCTGCCTTTCTTTCTGTCAGAGCGGCTTTAGTACTGTTTCAAAGCAAAATTTCATGGTGCCTAATTCTTCTTTTACGGATTTGTTTCACCAGAACATTTATCCGTAGAGACTAGAAGCAGTTTTATTTTACTCAGATATGGCTTGTTTAAGTTTTTTATGACTACAAAAACCTTTATGTTTATAAGCCAGTGTTTTGAACCAGTGCTTTCTACTTTTTTGTTTTTTTGGGGGTCATGTTATGAGTTTACTTTTGCAAGTATGTTTTGGTGACAGGTTTGCACAACAGTGACTAATAGGTTTTAGGCGTACAAATACTATCTCTGCACCATCAACAAATCACATTCATTCCACTTAGTCTCTTCTTCTCGCCTACAAAATTGAATCTGTTCTTCCTCTTCCTCCCTGAGTCTGTCTCACTGGAACTTGCACATGGTTCTGTACTTTTACCATCTAACCTTCTTTTCTTCACAGTCAGATATGTTAATCAAAAATACAGAATCTAGGGGGCTGTACACATGCCCTGATCTAACCTACAACCCAGAAGACGTCCTCTTCTTTGGTTGTGTTTTCATTTCACACCCAACGTGCAAGTTTTATGCACATGCTCCACACCTTGTTTCCTGTTTTTGGTGCATTTTTATAGCAGCACTGCAGCACCACATGCAGGCCAAGCAAAGTTACCATAACGTTTTGGGTTGTTTTCTATGTTTCCGCAAGGAAATGTCTAGGCATTTCTTGAAATGGTGCAGCGTTTACGAGTACATTTTTAGAAACTACGTTTTTGTGTGAACAAGAATGATTACAGGCTAATCTGAAACTCAAAAATCTAATTTATTTTCTTGGTCAATGAACACACCACTGCTAGACTAATTTTCACTGACACTAGCAGGTTTTTTATGTAGAAGCTGTCACTGAGTGATGACTTGTAGTTACTGTTTTATTATAGGGGTGACTAAAAGGAGACGTGTTTTTTTTGCATATAATTTTCTTACTCTTACTTCCTAAACACGTGAGCTGAGCTATTTGATGTGGCTACCACTGAAACAGGTGTATATTTAAATCCAGATTTTTGTGTGTGACCTGCAATTTGTACAAATGTTAATAAAGATTTATTAGGTACAATTTTCAAACTGTAATTTGCCATGAATGTAGTTTGTTGCATCTAAATAAACTGGTAATTATAATGATATATATATATTAAGATTTTGGGGGTTATTTTGCCACAAATATTGTGTTGGACACTGCTGCAGTTTATTTTAAACTGTGATCTTGCAGAGAGAAACAGTAATTATTTTATGAAGCATTAGAAGTGAAAAAAAAACAATGTGTAGTTAGAATCTGCTTTTTAATTGAAATGTGTATTAGTTTCCAGCAAAGAGAGCAGTGATTAGTGAATCTTTGTTTGACACTTGTGCCAACAGGCTGTCACCTGGTGCTAAGTGGCAACTGTTGATAGGTGTTTCTGGGAGGATATAAAATAAATGAGAAAGTTAAAAAAAAGTAGCTAAGAGAGGTTAAGTTAGGCCTGCCTGCCAGTACAGCAGCTTTGCAGCAGCAACCAGACAGAACGGGAGACAGAAAACAGGGCGTCTCAAAATCCAGCTCAGTGCCTCTCCCACCCAGAAAAAGTGCGAGTGTGTGTGTCCCAATGAAAGAGTCCTGGGTGTAGGCGGGGTGAGTTGAAGCTAAACTTGAATTGTTAATGGTTAAACTTCACTCAGTGGTCCCACTTTTTCTTCTCTTTCTGCTGCGCCCCCAGTTCTCCTCTTTGCCTTTTTTTCCCGTCTGTCTTGGTTGCTGCACACCAAACTTTCTTAGAGGCTTAGTGAGTCAGCTCTGGTCTGCTATCATGGTGGCCGATCACATCAAACTCTGCCTGCCTGTGTGTGTGTGTGTGTGTGTGTGCTGCAAAGAAAAGTCTTGGAAATTGAGAGAAAGAAGTGTGGATATATCAGAGAAAAGTCACAAAGGAGGAGGAGGTAGGTAAGCTCTCTTCTCTCTCTCCTCTCCTCTCCTCTCCTCTCCTCTCCTCTCCTCTCCTCTCCTCTCCTCTCCTCTCCTCTCCTCTCCTCTCCTCTAAGCCATGTTTTACAGTCTTCTCATGCTTTTCAGATCATCTTGTTGTAAGAAAACTGTTTCCTAGTCTCAGATTTGTATGCCAGCAGTAGAGTAGTAGTAATGTTTTCATGTTGGTATCTGTGTGAATGATGCTACGGTGGGCCTGCAGCTTGTTTCAGTCTGAGACCCTGGTTGGAGTTTGATCACTATGAGGTCACATGCCAGTATACAGAATATGAAAGATGGATTTAGCTGGCTCCTCTTTCTGTTCATGGCTCTGATTGTGTGCGTGAGAGAGCATGTTTATGCACTGAGCGTCAGGATTGGGAAACCAGATTACAGTGGCATGCTGGGTATGGTCCTGGGTGTGTGGCTGAGTGAATGTTGTATGTGTGTGTGGGCGGGCAGGCACTGCAGAAGGGAGACGTGGATAGGATCAGCTCTTATCTTGGCTGCCCAGTGCCACACGAGGTGTAACGCCACACCCACACTACCACACAGTGTGTTTGAACAGACACACACACACACACACCGTGAAATCGCTGTGCCATAGTTTGACTTGTATTATCCAGTTTTTACAGAGAATATGCAAATTAGATGAGACAACTATGAAGGCCTAAATTTAGTGCACAAGAAACTGTAAAAATTTAACTAAAACCTTGATTGGTTCATATTTATAAAAGTTTAGAATTTAACAGTGATTTGATGCCACTGTAATGTAATGGCAGCAGGAATCTAAGCAACAGTTTTTCTGAAAACCGTCTCTTAGGTAACCCACTGTGGTCGGTAAAAGCGTTGGATTTAATAATTTGTTAAATGAAAATATTTTTTTTGTGTGGGTCCTGGGCAGCGTGTATAGTTATTTTGCAAGGTGATACCAGGACTGCTCTTTTGAGCTCATAATTATTTTAAACCCACCATCGTTTTATTAAGATTGTATTGTTTTTTGTTGATTCACCTGAGTTAGTCTCTCATCACTCATTTTCTGTATTTATCAAGTGGATGACAAGAAGGAGAAGGTAGTAGAAATTCAGATTTGATTAAGTGCCAAAAAGCGCTTTAATCAAAAAAAAAAAAGCAGTGTGGCCAGACAGTGAGCAGACCACACCGTCAGATAGTGGGAGACAAAGATGAGAGTAGGGAAACCTAAACTAGATGAGGTGACATCGGCCAGATTCTCGGCCTGTGAGGGACCATATGACTCCATTCGAACTCGGCTAGAGTTTGGATGTCTGTCTTGGTCTGTCGGTTGTTGCTGTTTGCAAAAAATGTTTTTTCTGTTTTAACACTTGACTTGATGTGGCCCCGTTCAAAGCCACAAATCTAGTTTGAGCTGTGTGTTTTGTAGATTGGACATTTGTTCTTTTCCTGTGTGCTGATTGTTTTAGAATTATATTGGTTTGTTTGAAGCTAATGCAATTTGAGTTGTTTAAATGGTAAGACTGGTTTATATGAATTTGTGCACACAGTGGATTGTATTTGTTTTTCTTTTTATGTCAAACAAGCCCATCTGACATGCAAAATTACTACTATTACCATTGCTGCTTTTAGTTACTGCAGATGTGTTTTTTTGCAGCTTTGTCTGTCCCGCTGCAGAGTGTTTCTCATGTGTTTTTGTGCTGATTATGTAGAGTTTATTTATACCACATTTATCAGCATCTGGATGAGACTAACCATCCTGTTTGAAAGTAATCTATGTCAAAATAATCTATGGAAATTTCTCTCTTTTTTTATTTAACTAAAAACACCCACAGACATCTGCGGTTATGGCTGCAGGTGCTCATTTGTATCAATGTGGCTGTTTGTTCTTCAGAGTGAGCAAGGGTTAACGTTTAAATATAATCTACCCGAAAACACTTTGCTTGGGTTTACAGAAGACACACACACACACACACACACACACACTCTCTCACACACACTAATCATGGCAGTCTGTAAAACATTTTTCTTTATTTGATGGATAGCATTAGGATTATAGTTAATGCCAAAATGAAAATGATTTTTCTGATATTTTAAAAATGTATTTCAGACGATATCACTTTGCAGTTTTATGTTTTTTAAAAAGCGATGTTAAATTTTTTGTGTTGCTGA
>JAVKLF010000100.1:5094256-5113918 GCA_034783495.1 Millerichthys robustus
CTCTCCTCTTACACACACATGCATGTTTGCTCCTAGGATTTTGTTTGGCAACTCTGTGTGGGTGTGTGTGTGTGTGTGTGTGTGTGTTCCTTCAGATTGTAGTTTGTAACAGTCTGAGCTTTGTGTTGGCCGAAGGATTATCACAGCTTTGCCACCAGCAGCTAAAGCAAGGAGCGGAGTAGAGTGAGGCTTAGAGTGTGTGTGTGTGTGTGTGTGTGTGTGTGTGTGCGTGCGCGCACATACATGAGAGGCTGTGGATGGTTGGCTGTCTGTGTCCACACAGTGAAGCCCATAAGACCCACGCCAACAACCCACACACGCACATCCTAAACACAACCATGAGTCCTCCTCAAGTTCTCAGTCCTCTGTCAGACAAACCAATTCTCTGATTAAAACCCAAAGGTTTTTTATGTTGGGATCTTTCTTTTATTAACTATAAAGGAAATGAGGGTTTTAAATGTAGCTTTATTTTTATGTCTGAGGATGTCAAACAAGTTTAATTAAACATGAGGAAAGGTAAGAAGACAACTTGTCATTTTACCTGTGGTTGTAGATTGTGCAAAATAGTTTGATTTTAGAGGTTTATAAATATTTACAAAAAAGTTCAAAAGCCGAAATACGTTTTAAGGTAAGATTAGTTGTGATTTGTTTTGCATTTCAATAATCCAGGTAGAAAAACCAAAGAAAAAGTTGAGTAAGTCCTCTGGACAGGTTCTTCTTCGTTGAAACGTTTCATCTTTTCTTCTGGGGACTTGTTCAGTCTGAAGAGTTACAGGTAAATTCAGCCTGATTTGTTTTCTGAGGTCAAACACAAGAAAAGCCTGTCAATCGTTGAAGATCCGTAAAAGTTCAAGCATAGCCTTAATTTAAATATTATTGACAGACATTTCTAACAAAAGTAAATCCTCTAATTTGACATAAATGTGGTCATGAAAGAAACTTTATTGGATCAGCTGTTTTGCCCACACACATTTGTACTTCTGTCCCAATATGGACTTTGCATGGATTTCCATCCACTTTTCTAACCCTAAACCTAACTTCACAGGTACATACCTAACCCTAAACTCAATTCACACCTTATCCATAAACCTAACCCCTGACCCACAAACAATATTTTCCCTGATAGGGACTGGGCTTTTGTCCCCATAAAAAACAGTGGGTCCTCACAAAACTGTGTATATCGAGAAAATGGTCCAAAATTGTCCCCATCGTGCAACAAAAAATGTACACATACAGCGCATGTACACACACACACACAAACTATTTCTGAGTTTGTGTGCAGGACGCGTCCTAGTCCTGCAAAGTTTCCCAATCAACCATTCTCTCTCACACATTTTACACTTCATGTGCAGTAGTTTTATGTTCTTATCCATAATAAAGCATGCCGGAGGAAGAGAGGGGTTTAGTGTCTTGTACAAGGACACGTTGACATGCCGCAGGGGCCTGGGAGATCGAACCCTTAGTCCTCCTATTGGAAGGCAACCTCCCCTAACCCAAAGAGACAGAAGAAGACAAACTTATACCTTTAACAAAGATAAGACTACACTACTGCAGGTATTTTTTAAATTTATAAATGCACCTCCCATCCACACTAAAGAGTTAGATGATACAAACATATATTTAAAATTCTTTCCAAAGTATATATTCTTTCTAAATCTCTTTCTGGTGGTTTAATGACAACAGGAATTTAAACTTTCCAGAAAAGAATGACATAGCAGCTTGTTTCTCTGATGCCAACTATCACTTTGTGCCCTAGAAACACAAATAAAAAAGGAGCAGTTGTTACATATTTTTCTTCTAGGTATGTCTCACTTTATCTTCATCCTGTCATCATCAAACTTTGATCATGTGCTGACATGGTTAAAAAAATGTGAACAATATCACAGAAACAAAACGCTTTTGTGGAGAATTTAAGTTACCGTAAGCATGTTGTTTTGCTTCGTTTCAATCTGTTATGAACTTCCTTGCCACCTTGTGGTGTGGCATGGGACTTCAAGTATTTTGTTTAAATAGATTTTTAGGATCAGGGGACAAGTCTTTGTTTTAAAAATATCCAGAGTAGTGTAGATTGGGTTCTTGTAGTCTGCAACTTTTAAGCTGTTGTATTTTCTTTCCACTTGCTATTGTGATGTCACTCATTGGCTTATAATCTGCAGTTTGAAATCCTCAATTTGGCTCTGGAAGCTGTCTTTTTTTCACTGGCGATAGATAGATGTAAGATTCACCCCAAACAGGATATAAATAGGTTTCTTTTTTTCTACATGACCACAACCTCACTGATCTGATGGAGTGAATTTAGTGAACAAGACCATAGTCGCCTCAAAAATGAAAAAAATTCTAGAGCGCTAGTACCTAAAAAGAGGGAAAGACAGACAGAAAGACACCAAGCAGATTAGACCTCTCAGGGTTTCACATTGTTAAATACCAATAATGAACACTAGGAGTGAAAATGTAACAGAACAAAGGTTTATCCAGTTAATTAATATTGAATGAGGCAGACAATTCTTCACACACACAATCAGACACACCTTTATGCCTGGGTTTTTCACACAACTATCACAGGTTGATGGGAGAGTGCGAAGGGATTTAATTTCTCTTTTTTTCCCCTCTCCTGTGCTTTGCCTCATTTAGTCTTGGTGCTAGATCAGACTATGTGGAGATAACAGAAGCCCAAGGTCAGGGAGGAAGAGACGGAGGGAGACCTACAGCCAATTTACATGAGAGATGAATGGGAAGAGGGGCAGGAAGGGTGGAGGTCGGGGGGCTCGGGACGGGGACTCTGATCTCCTTAGGGTGCACATGTGTGTGTTAATATGTGTGTGTGGGTGTGGTTGCAAGAGGTCTGTGATCTCCTGGCCTTTGTGATGGAGATGGACCAGGCAGGCCCGGCCCGATAATGACGCGACGCTCTAATAGCATTCATCCCTTCTACCACAAAACTACTCAAGCGGAAAAGAGAGGGAGAGAGGGAATGAAGGGGAAAAAAATAAAACAAGTGTGAGGGGTGGATGTTGGTTTGCAGGGGTGTGTATGGAGGTGAGAGGGTGTGGGGTGCGGGGGGCTAAGCTATGTTTAAGAAATGACGTGGGCCACAAATCATTTGTAATCTCAGAATCAGGGTTGAGAGAGGAAGGGAGGTGGGGGGGGACCTGCAGTGATAGTGTGGTGGTGTGTGCAGCTTTGTGCACGTGAGTTTCTGAGAAGGTAGAAGTGTGTGTGCGTGCGTGTGCGTGCGTGCGTGTGAGACATTAGCAGTAAATGCACTCTGCCTGTGTCTCCTCTCTCTCTCTTTATCAGTGTATATTTGCTGTGAGCGCTGAAGCATGGAAGGCTTTCAGAACCTGGGCCCATAGGGGACGGGACCCTGTGTCCAACACATACACACATGCACACACAAACGCATACACGGTTACTTATCATACAGGGTCATTACAGGCCTTTAACTATACCTTGGTAATCACCGGTTTATATCGGCACCCATATTCACCCTTTGATACAGAGCGATCCTCAACAATGAGGTGCATGGGAATGATGGTAGACAGAAGGTGAATTAAATCCCTCCTTCTATCATGTTTTATTAATTTAAAAAAGACATTGGTTTGATAATTTTTTCCTTCTTTTTGTTTCTTTAGACTAAAAGTGTCCCTCCTGTAAAGCAGAAGAAAAAGAACAAAGATCCATCTCGTGCCTATTGCTTCAACTGCTCCAAGAAAGGACACTTCGGCTTTGTGAGTACTTTACTCTCCTCTACTTGTTTCACTGGTTTTAAGTAAAAACTGGTTCCTACAGAATTTAAAAATATATATATTGTGGCCACGTGTTAGTAACTCATGGCCATGCCTTAGTATCACATAAATAACGTATGGTCACGAGATAATTCTTTTAAAATTCTATGTCACCGGACCGGCACCGTAGGTTCCCCTAATTTGTTAGTTATTTAAATTTTCATTTGAGCAATGTATTTCAAGAAACTGCAGCAGGAACCTGCAAGAAAGCTTGTTTTGCTAAATGATTCTTGAATATTTGTTTGTTTGGTTAACTGTTAACATGTCAGTGACTTGGTTGAGTATATGATTAAAACAAAGTATCACAGAGTCTTTCAGATGTTCCGTATTGGTGGTTCTTGTCCTGTATCAAACAGGAACCAGTAAAAACAACAGTAGGACTGTAGCAAAAATCTGATTTTTGGTCAGATTTCAGTCTGACTGAGCAGATTTAAGATGTTTATAATTTATTTTTTAAACACATCCTGTCTTTCCCAGTTTATGTTACTCTTATATTATCTTGGCTATTGCTGTGTTTTATAAACGTGTGTTTTTCTTCAGGCGTGTACATCTAAGAGGATGTTCAGTGGGGTTTATCCAAGCAGTCTATTCATCAGTCACTATGAGACAGCACAGGAAATTAAATGCAGACAGCACAGGACAAAAATGAAGGTTAATGGTAAGTCACACAATCATTGAGATTTCAAAAAGCACAAGGTTTGTTTTTTTCCTGGTAAATGATTACAAATAAAAGTTTTTAGCTTGAATTCCTACAGATACATTGTTGCCCTTGCTCATTCTTTTCATTGCAAATATATATATTTTATTGTGTATTTAAAAATGCAACATAAATAATTTTAGCAATTTAGAGTAATACTTTTTTTTACTTATTCTTTGAGTCATTGTCAACATCATGTCTTTTGATGAAAAAAAAACAATCAGTCTTAAACAAAACTATAAAGTGAGCCAATAAACACTTTTGTTTGTTTTTGTTTTATTTAGCAATGAAAAAGAGTGGCCATTTACCCACTCCTCCCTCAACCCCTCATATTCCTGAACAACCAAAGAAGAAGCAAAAAATCTACCATCACACAAACAGCCAACAACCTACCAAGACGACTTTCCAAACCCCAAACATACACAGACCTAGTCCGAGCCATATGTTCTTCTCTGACAGTGACTTCCTGAACCCAACTCCCAAACCAAAGAGCTTTAAACAGCAACAGGCCATCAGCAATGTCAAACCGTGGAAGCCTAAAAGACCTGTGCCCACTTCCAGAAACCCCCTACCGTTGAGGACGCAAGCTTTAGATGGAGACCAGGATTTCCCAAGAGGGGGGGCACAACCAACGAAGAAGCAAAACAAGAAAAAAAAGAAGAATAAGAAGAAAACAGAACAGGTTTCTTTATTTCAAACAGAGATGCACAAAGGCGCCATATCGGACCAGCTCTGCAGGACTGTAGGAGGAGGGATGCAGAGGCTCACATCAAGGAATCAGAAGGGAGAGAAAAGGAAAAACTGGAAAAAATTTAATAACAAAAAAGTTGGTGCACAGCTTTGTTCTGAGGAGGATAATCTGTTTATCATCAAACAACGGAAACGCAAAACAAAGAATCAGTTTGTGTGAGATGTAGCTGTAGTTTGTTCTAAGTTTTAAAATAAAGTTGAAATCATGGGGCTTGGGGCTTTAGAATTTGTCAGATTTGTCATTTAACAAGAGCTCTGGTGTAAAAAAGGTTTATTTAGAGCTGATGACCGTGCGTTAATAAATAAAACTACCTACATTTTCTGTCTTGTAAAGATTTAAATTCACCAAACAGCTTTTATTATCAGTTTTTATCATTTGTTCAGTGTCCGAATTACATTTGAACTTAAATAACTTACTAACAGTGTATTTCTGAGGTTCCACTTAACACACATTGTAAAAATTGTAATAGACTGCCATATACACACAGTAAGATCCTCACAATTGTTAAATTAAAACCATTTTCCCCTGGAACCAAAGAAAATCTTTGATTATTTTAAATACTGTTTGAAATTATTTGAAATGATCTGGCTTTGCACCAGGGATTGTTTTATCTGCAGAAAAACATACAAACTGTTTAAGATGCATTATGTTGCAGGCAGCACTGTTTTAACCATGTTGTACTATGTGACTGGGGATTTTGATGAAAATAGCAGTAAAACTGTTCCTTTGAATCTATTCTGTCTCTACTTGACCCACACATGATGTAGATTCTTCTTTCACCAGAACTAAACTTGCTGCTCCAGTGAAACGCAGCATTCAGATGAAACTCCTCAAGTATTACAACATGGATTATAAATATAATCCCTTTACTCTGTCTCACTACCTTTACAAACTACTTTCACTTTGTAATGTCCTCTACAGCAGAGGTCACACAAAACACATCTGAGATTCACTGAATGACGTGAAAGAAACGGGAGAGTCTTCTTTTCACCACCAGGGGGCGTTAAAACACTTCTTTTAAGCCATGGGAGACCGACTGCAAAAATCCACTGTTCATGAACGGATCACTGAGAGCTAAAACTGGGTCTGGGTAACGTTATACTGGATTTTGAAAAATATTTAAATGAAAAATATTCACCTCATCTATTTTGTCACTTTACAAGGTAGAGTTTGAAGGAATTCATAATTTTGTTATATGTGACACACCTACATAAATAACTTGAAAAATGGATCATGCATATAATCACCACTTCCTTCCAAATAAATTTTTGTGTCATACCTTTTGCAGCATTTTTAAAAAGTCTGTTAAGGTATTTTTTCCTCAGGATTCTTTTCTGATATTTCCTTATAATAAATGTCCTCACAGTATTATACTGCCACCACCATGCTTCATTATGAGAAGGATGACTTTAATATAACAGGTGGTAGATTTAAACCAAACATTGTTTATCCATTTAATACATGTTCTAATGGGTTTATTACCCAATTTACTGTGAGGGTTAACCTGAAGTTCTGTCAGCTAAGTTAACTCGATAAGAATATAATTTTAGTTGATTTTTGTTGAAACACAACACCTTTTGAGCGTGTCAAAAGAAAACTGCATTATAAACTGCGCGCACAACTAAATTAGTCAACTGCAGTGTATACTATACGTTTGTTGTTCCACTGAAGTAGAGAAACAATTATTTTCGAGGCAATAGGAAAAACGTGTCCCTTTTTCAGTGACTTGTTTTATCGACATTTCTCGACCGCTTGTCCATAGCAGCTTACCGTAGCCCTGCAAGGCAGCGCAACTGTACGTGTTACGTCACATCCGCCTCACGTTACAGTGGGACGCGTATGGGTTTGGGTCGGGAAGCGCTGCATGCTGAGCACATCCACCTCGCCGGTTCAGAAGTAGTTGACAGAACATTGTTTTGACTCGGGCGAAAAGAAGAAATGGAGGACAGTTTGACCCCAATTGGTGACACGAAGCTGGATGAGGCTGTCCGGCAGTGGCTGCAGTTTGACAGGGTGAGCTGACAGCTAACTGCTTAGCTAAACCAAAACAGGGTTCAGATGTCACTGACCGAGCAATAAATATGTGGGTTTTACAACCATACTGACGAGATGCTTTTTAAAGTCGTTGCATAATAATTCATTGCATTTCAAAATTTTAGGAACAAACAATGTGATGATGCAATCAGGAAGTGATAGAAGATGAAGTGAGATATTTCGTAAATGTGAAAACTATACTTTTGTAATTTCTAAAACAGAATAAAAGTAATCATTCACCAGCTCTCAGTGCCTACAAATGGTTATCTTTTGAATATACATGTCAGGTTTAACACTAACTCTTTACCTGCTTTGGCAGAGGAAGCAAGAATTTTGTTTAGAATTACCAATGAACCTAAGTTGATAAACTAAACAGAGCATTGCTTTGCAGTTAAAGTAAATATAATTAAATGAGAGGTCTTGTGAAAAATTACATTATTGTTTTTACACAAATGTTTCATGTGTTGCATTTCTTATGCTTTAGTTCCACTCAGCTGTAGAGGCTCACACACGATGTGGTTAATGTTACTGAGAACAGACTCCAGTCATCTGACCAACACAAGAAAAGTTCTTCTTAAGTCTAAAGAGACATGCAGTGCCACTAATTAAGTCACTTTGGAGAATGGACTTTCATTCATTAACATTTGAATAATTGCTTTTGAGCGATTTGTTAAGGGGCCACAATAAACAGGAAGCATACTACTAACTGGACATTTCCACTGTATTTGCAATGACTATATCTAACTACAAGAATTATTTTAGTGAAATTTGGCTCACTGTATCTGCTGCTCTGTCTTTTAATTATGAAAGTCTATTGGTTTTCCTAGTTATTTACAATGGGGCTGGGGGGATTAGGGTATGTGTTTTATTTAAAGGTACTCATTCAAAGTCATGAAGACAGATCAAATTGAATTCATAAAGCAGAAAATAAGATCAAAACAGTTTTGTGATACTGATGGCTAATGTGTCCTTACATAAAACAAAAGTAGGCTAGCTTTGTCAATGGCTGCCAATTGCCATATGCATTTGTTTTTCTACAGAAACAGCCATTTCTGTTTACAGTTTCTACCTGAAATAAGTACAAACATTTCAGAGTTGTACAAGAGATACACAGAACATTTCTTCAATCAAACAGTTTTGTTTTTGCTTCAGCAATAATGCAAAAATATCTTTATTTCTTAGAACCCCAAAACCTCATCAATGGTACAGGATTTGGTCAAGGAAGGAGCGTTGGAGGCTCTGAGGAAATGTTTCTCATCCAGGATGGAGTTTGGTACGGCAGGACTGAGGGCAGCCATGGGTCCTGGCATATCCTGTATGAATGACCTGACTATCATCCAGACCACGCAGGTTGGTAAATAGATGAGACACTGCTACTCATTAAGCATCAGGTCACATGAACTGTCACACATGGCATATTTATTTGTTTTTTTCCCTTTCCCTGCATTAATGAAGCATTACTCGGTACTTATCATCTGTAAAGGCTCGCAAGCAAGCTTTTTTGTCATCTGTTTTGTTTGAGACCCACAGCTACAAATGTTTGGATATTTGACAACAAATAAAAAAACACAAGTTGATTGGCATCATAAATACTGTATAAGGTCTTTATTTTCTCATGCCATATTTTAGTTTTTTGTGTAAAGATAGAAACTGATTAATTTATATAACTAGTATGAATGGTTTACAGATGTGAAACATTTTAATCTTGTTTAAGTTCTACAAAGTAACAAACCATGAAGTTCTACAAAGTACTTCACAGTTTGTTTCTCAGTTACCAGTTTACATACATGCACACATACTGTGCTTGTAAGACAGTGTCCTTAAGCTAACAATCTGTTTCCACATTTCCCATTACGCTGTGATCACCCACAAAAGGCCATTGCTTACTGGGTACTTGTTTTAGAAATAATGTTAAGGTTGTATATTAAAACTTTGATTGCAGAAGTCTGAATTTTATTGTTGAAATATTATTGTTCTTGAATAGTTTTGTTCTGATAAAGAAGTTTGAACTTTTTTTTTAATCGCCTTCTTCCTATTTTCTGTATCTTTGTTAATATTTCCCATCTGTCAGGGTTTTTGTTCGTATCTGGAGCAGAGCTTTACGGACCTTAAAAAGCGAGGTGTCGTGATTGGATACGATGCTCGAGCCCACCCTCCCAGCGGGGGCAGCAGCAAGCGATTTGGCAGCCTGGCTGCAGCCGTATTCATCAGTCGAGGAGTGCCGGTTCACCTTTTTTCTGACATCACCCCTACACCTTTTGTGGTAGGCACTTCGGTTTCTGAGAACTGTACATCAGGCTGTTTGTTTGATTGGACATTTCAACACACGTTGGCTGTTGGCCTGAAGCTGTTGGGCAAATTCCTTTTAAAAAGAACCTCACTCACCCCACACTATACAGGATGTTGCATAACACACACGATTCAACAGGTTGAATTGTGTTTAACAAGCAAAGATTTCACAACATTCAGGATTTCATTTCACCTGCATTTTTTTATTTTACTAGACTATTACATGAAAATCCCAGTTTTTCTTAAAATAAGTTTATTTCCTACCGTAAGTCTTTATCAAATTTTAAACTGAAGAACATATGTATGCAGCCCAGCTGGTGTTTTGCTTCATATAAGAAAAATAGAATTAACAGAAAGTTTACTTTTTATTGTTTAAATGCTAAATTCTAAATATTTCTTACCTCACTTATTAGTTGTCTGTGCAACTTAAATGCATATTATTAATGATGTTATCTTCATCTCTCATTTCCTGCAGCCTTTCACAGTTTCCCATTTGGGTCTGTGTGCTGGTATCATGGTAACTGCTTCCCATAACCCCAAACAGGACAATGGCTACAAGGTAACACAAAATATGTATTATTTGTCACTATTGTTTAGCTGAAACTATTTAATATTGAATACATTATTCTTTTCTTAGCAAGACCTATCATAAGAATGTCACTGAACATATCCTTTTTAAAGTATTTTTCCTTTTACAAAAATGCAAGCAGACATTATTTCTCATTTCACTTCTCTTCATGGGTTTCCTCTGCTTCTATGCTAGGTGTACTGGGAAAATGGTGCCCAGATTGTGTCTCCTCATGACGTAGGGATCTCTAAAGCCATTGAGGAGAACCTGAAGCCTTGGCCAGAGTCCTGGAATACAGAGGAGGCCTTGAAGAGCCCCTTACTGAAAGACCCCTACCAGGATATCTTCACACAATACTTTAAAGCAATTCAGAAACACTGTCACTACAGGTGCTCCATAATTGCATGGCTGTTTAGTAGCATGTAGCATTCAAAACAATGTCCTGCAAAAGTTTCAAGGCTATGTCTTGTTGATGCTTTTAATAGTTGTACAAGGCTGGTTAATATATCACATTAATTGTATGAAGGCATGCATTCAGTAAAGATAACATTTAATTCCTCTGAGAGCACTGTACAAAAACATTTATATACATAATATGTATAATGCCAATGAGTTAAAGTTATATTGATTAAAGATTGGATATACCGTATGTTTATAAATTGTTATAAAATGAGTAAAAAATGAGAGGGTTAGGCTTAGTAAATGGCCTGTACTTATATAGCGCTTTATCAAGTCCCTACGGACTCCAAAGGACACTACAGTCACTCCCCCATTCACCCACACATTCACACACTGATGGTGGTAAGCTACATTGTAGCCACAGCTGCCCTGGAACAGACTGACAGATGCAATGTAAATGTTAAAAAAGGGTTTAATTTATTTCTTCACAGGGAGATAAACAAAACTTCAGAGGTGAAAATAGTACACACATCTGTGCACGGCGTTGGTCACACATTTGTCCAATCAGCTTTCAAGGCCTTTGACCTTCACCCCCCATATGCAGTGAAGGAACAAAAAGACCCAGATCCTGAGTTTCCCACGGTGAAATATCCCAATCCTGAGGAGGGAAAGGGAGTCTTGGTGAGAACTAGATACTGCCAAAGTACACAACTTTCAATCATGAGCAGCAGATGCTGCATTTAGGTTGTTTTTATAATAAATTTTTTTTTCCAGACGCTGTCATTTGGTCTTGCAGAAAAGGAGGGAGCTTCTGTAGTGTTCGCAAATGATCCTGACGCTGATCGACTGGCTGTAGCTGAGAGGCAGGAGAGGTTTGTGTTTTTCTACCTAATTTATTGAGGAGCACAACTGTAAAGTTTTCCTCTGTACGTCACTGTCTTTTTGTTTTAGTCTTAAGTCTCTCTCTGTCTCAGTGGACAGTGGCGAGTCTTCAGTGGAAATGAGTTGGGAGCACTGCTCGGGTGGTGGATGTTCCACTGCTGGAAAGAGCAAAACCCTGAAGCTGCTGCTGTGAAAAATATTTATATGCTGTCAAGCACGGTGTCATCTAAAATACTTCGGGCCATTGCCCTGAAGGAGGGCTTCCACTTTGAGGTAACACATTCAAGTTTAAAATTCTAATTTTAGATCATGGTTTGGAAACAGGAATGTGCAATCATGAGTTCCACAAGTTATAAAACGATGCACAAAATATTGATCAAAAAATTCAACTGAAAACATCTAAATTTTTATTTATAAAAGCACTAAAGAGGAAATTGTCAGACAAATGCTGAGCTGTAGTTTGTCATGGTTACAGTTCTTCTTCATACGGTTTGTTTAGGAAACCCTAACAGGATTCAAGTGGATGGGCAACAGAGCCAAAGACCTTTTGGACCAGGGCAAGACCGTTCTGTTTGCTTTTGAAGAGGCCATAGGTATGCATGCACAAACTAATGATGGATGCAGGTTGAGTCACAAGATGCGGGAAATTTAATGTGAGAGCGCATGTTTCATTTGCTCGGATAAGTTGTGTCAGGCTTCTTTCTTGGTTACAAAAGTGTGCATCAGTATATGTGTCTGGTTTGGTACCATAAATGTGTCTGAGGAGGAAAACAAGCCTACATAACATCCTTTATTTTTTTATTAGTAGTTGTGTTTTTTAATATATTAAGTTGCAACAAGAAGCATGTTTATAACCTCACTTCAATAAAAAAAACATTGGAAATTGTAAATGAGAAGCTCCAGACAAATTTGATATGTGGAGTTTTCAATCAGATTTTAATATAATTTAGGAGTTGAGAGCCTTTCAGTATCAATAATATCAATTTCAAAACCACAGAGATGGTGAATATCATAGATTTTCAGATTTGAATAAGTTAATTTTGTCCGTTGGACCCTTAATAATGTGTAAAAAATAATTAATGTGCATTAGACCTTCCAACTGTTACTAGCCTGTTATTTAGTTTTAAGTTTTCATCTGTTCGGGGCTTGTCCTTCATTCCAAAGAGAAAAAACCTAAACTCACTTCTTCAGATGTTTTTTCTTGAGGCCTCCTTCAGCAGACTGAATTGTCTGCATCACTCCATAACCTGGGATAAAAATAGCAGAGTCCTTCATTTTTTATAGGACTTGAATTGTGAAGCATCAGACCTCAGTCAACTAAGGTTTTGAGTCTTTGGTACAATTTCAGCTGTGCTCACAGTCAAACACAAAGCACCGGGTTAGTCATCGGTTTTGGGGTTAAGATAACAAGTGGTTTCCTAAACATGCACAACATAACCAAGATTACAGGATTATGATGTTGTAAATGGAATCACATGCCACTGGGCGCACACTGTTATTAAAGGAAACAACAGCTGACTGCAGCAGCTGGGAATGAACTGTGTGTGTTGTAGGATATATGTGTTGTAACTCCGTACTGGACAAGGATGGAGTGAGTGGTGCAGCCATCGCAGGAGAGATGGTTTCTTATCTGGCCACAAAAAACAAAAGTCTTTCTCAACAGCTCACCGCCATCTTTGAAGAGTAAGATTCATGCATACGTTATCTTTGCATGTTGAATTTCTTACCTAAATTATCTGTCAGATGAACTTTCCCTTCTGCACTGATTATTGTCAGGTACGGCTACCACATCAGCAAGAACTCCTACTTCATCTGCCACGATCAGGACGTCATCCATAAACTGTTTGAGCAGCTACGCAACTTCGGTGGCCAGGAGGGCTCGTACCCCACCGAATGTGGTCGCTTCTCTGTGTCCGCCATTAGAGACCTGACCACCGGATATGATAGCAGCCAGCCCGACAAGAAGGCTGTGAGGACACAAACGCACACGGAGTACTTCCTAAATATCACCACTCCTCTGTCTTAGTTGTCCTTTCATTTCTTCCTTTCCTCTCTTAGATTCTTCCCACCTCCAGTTCCAGTCAGATGATCACCTTCAGCTTCTCCAATGGAGGTGTGGCCACCATGAGGACCAGTGGAACAGAACCAAAAATTAAATACTACACTGAGCTCTGTGCTGCTCCTGGTAACAGGTAGGTCTATAGAGGCCTGAGAGTCTGAGGCATTATACATATATAATCTTTTGATTGAGTATAATGGAAAGAAACAATATATACATCCTTAATCATTAACATTTATAGTTGTCTGCATCTTTAGATCCAAAGTCCAAAAAAAATTGTGCATTGTGATTGAATTTTTTTGTTTTGTTTATTTCAGTTGGAGTTGAATATAAAATTTGTATATATCTGTTAGCTATTTTGCTTTAAATTTTTATTCGTCTCAAGGTTTACTTTTTTCATCTTTTTATTTATTTATTTTTTTGTCAGTGATGTGACACATCTGAAGAAGGAACTGGATGACTTGGTCGACGCCATCATTGAAAACTTTTTTGAGCCTGCAAAGAATAAGTTACAGCCCAAACCAGAGTAGTTCTTATAAAGACAAACTGTGAAAAAATATTTTGGACCAGCTTTTTGCAAAATGACATAATTATTCCAGAAGTGGTTTTCTGATTAATTAAAGCTTTTACCCCTTGAGATATTTTAAGGATGTTTTAGGTCATTTTTGGATCAGTAGAGTTCATAAAACTTTCCATTTTTTTAATCATTTGCCTTTATGATGGCATCTAACCTCAACTTTGAGTTTGTGTAGCCAAAGATCTGTTTAAAAGCTTGAAATTAAGAATCTTCTTTTTTATACATATATATTTGTCACCCACTGCCATGAAAGCCTGTTTGTGTATGCACTTGTCTGCCTGTTAGCAAAACTGTTCATGAACCACTAGACAGATTTTAAACAGACTCTGTGAAAGTAATCATTTAGACATACATCTACAACAATTAAACTTTTGGAGTCAATTTCATTTAAGATGGCTGCTATACAGCGAAGCAACCTTAACAACACAAAAAAGTTATAACTTGTTTATAACTTGATCAACTCTACAGCTATTAAGCTTAAGTTTAGTTTTGTAGAAGCTGAAAGTCATCTGCTGAAAGTCATCTGCATCATATACTTAGAGGGCTAACAGATTGCATGAGAACTTTGCTGTCAAGGCAACAGGCATACTTTTTTCAAGGAATTTCATAATCCAAATGTTTTTGATTTATGGTACATCATTCCTAAATATTAACTGCAATCGTGAATCATTAAGCTTGCAGGACATTTCTCTTTTCAGACAAGATTATGAGGTATATTCAGACTGCTTTGTATTACCTGTATGTGACAAAATATTAAAAAAACACTCTGCTTAAGCATCAGTTGCACAGCTGCTGACATAAATTGTAAGAGGAAAGTGTAAATTCCAACCTTACCCTGCACTCAGAGTTGTAAACTGTTAATTTTTTACTTTGTGCTATCTTAGTGCAGGAATTTTAAAGCTTCAAATCATCACAGATGTGAGGGGAAATAAACTCTACTGTAAATGTGTGGAAAAGATCCAACCCCTGAAGACTTATAGCGCCACCAGGTGGAGTCATGGTGCATTTATTTGACTCCCACTGTTTTTTTTTACCTTTGTTACAACACAGAGCTCTTGGTTAATAGTTAGTGAAAATGTGTTTTTTAAGGTACGTTGTATTGTGTCTGTGAGATTTAAATACTGTGCTTATGAGCATTTTTAATCCAATAAAAGAATTCTAATAATACATTACGTGTTCAGTAATAATTGGTAATTGACAGCAGGTGTGCAGAGGTTACCCCCTGCATCTTCCGGCAGCGCACGCAGGCAGCATGCACTTGTCATGCAGAGGAGGAGGGAGCTCGGCACGGCTCGGCCCGGCCCTGTTTTCTATATTTAACTCGAGCTACAAACACAAGGAGCAGCGTAAAGGTCTCTGCTGTGGATATATATGTGTGTGTGTGTGGTGCACAGTAAGCCCCCCACCTTCTGCATGCACCCGGGACAGGAGTGAACTAACAGGTAAGACTGAACCGGCAGGAAGACAGCTGTGCACTTTAGAGCATTTTTATTCCATATTCTAACAGTAACTTGCGTCGCCCGGTGTTTGTGAGCAGCCTCGTGCTCTTAAAAATGGGTAGCCTATTTTAAATGAAGCTGGAGAAAGGATATCCGCTCTTTTATAAATGTGATTTTTGCTCTTCCGTTTGATGACTTCGACCTGCTGTCTCCGCAGACTCCAGTTGAAGATTTGAAATATCACAAGGTCAGGTAGTGAGTTAACACGTCCGCTCAATTTTTATTTATTTGTTTGTTTTTTGGGGTTAAAAGGAGGTTATGATTTCCGTAAATATTCTTACCACATAGCCTACGTGGAAATACCCCCGCCCACCCACTTATTCAAGTCTCATCTCGACGTTTCTCCCCATTTCTAACCGGCTGTGTCCTCATAATTTGCCCGCCATGTGTGTATTTGTCCTTGAGACTCTCAAATACTCAGTTGATTTATTGCTGCAACAAAGATTTGCTTGATATGCAAGACTGATTCTGAAAAAGTTGGGATGTTGTATAAAATGAAAACAAAATGAGTTACAAACGCCATATTTCTCAATACTCCTCTCATTGATGTATTGCAGGTGAAGCAGAGGCAAACATCTGCCTCTGGACTCAGAAACCACCATGGATGGACTGTTCTTTGATGCAAAGTCAAAAGCAGGTGAAGCCCAGAGACCTCGAAGCTTTGACAAACCTGGTCGTGGTCTAACCCCGAACCACCACTCCTGTCCGTCCCTTTCACGCCTCACCTCTTCCTCTCAGAGCCCCCAGATTTGTGTGGGTGCTCGGGAGAGAAGTTCCACATGGAGGGGACAGATGGATGAAGGGGAGATGAGGTACAAGCTGACTATGATTGGTTTTCGCACAGTTCACCATCAGACCACCATGGCCATGCTGCCCTGGGTGGTGTCAGAAATCTGTAGGTCTGAGAAGGAGGACCCAAGTGCCGGCCCACTTCACAGTGTGACTGCAGGGTGTTTGGTGGATCCGACTTTGTCCAATAAAACAGTTTTCCTATATGTGTCTGTATCCTGGGTACGGTGTGTGTCCGCTATGGGAGAGCGAAGTCTCTGGGACCCTCTGACACACACCATCTTGTTTGAATGTCGGCCTCATCAAGTGACCAAAATGATTCACAACAGTCAGGAGCCCAGCGTCTTTGCCTGCCTGGTGAGAGGCACGCTGACGTGTGCCTGCTACGTCTTCCAGTGCCTGGATTGCACCAAGGTAGGCTTGTGTGGTCTTGAGTTTAACATACAAAAAAACCCCTCCACTTGTGATCAGGAATTGCTCGTCATGGACATGGCAGTCATTAACTTAGGTTCAGATAAATCATTAAAAGCTTATTTCCAGTGGATTTTCAGAAACAACATATGAGGCCACATAGGGTCAGAACTTTACTATACTACTACTACACACATACTATACATTTATTCACTTGAGTCTTTTATTAAGCTGCACTAAAAGTTGTAGAACATCTTGTAACTGTACAAAGTCTGTGCCTCACTAACTTACTGCAGATTGTAATTTGTCTTCGCCAGGATAAAAAGAGTAAAATTTGACAGCACTGAAAAGATGGCATGTAGAAAATCGAACAGAAGCTACAAAGAGCATCTGGAGCAGGTCAACAAAAATAAACCCATAAATGACAGGGTCTCTAATAGCAGGGCAGAGCTAGAAACAGGAACTGAGGTAATCATGATGACGATCAGAGAAAAACAAACGAGCAAAATTTATACTGAGAGAAGTAAAGGGTAAACAGCTGAATGAGAGTTGTTGACTCAGGCTGGGTGTGAAATGAAAGAAGAGAAAACTGACACAAGTAATAAACTTTGTCTTGTTTAGTGTTTAACAGAACAACACAGAGATTAAGACTTCTTCCTGATTTTAAAGTAGCTACACCCCATAAAACCTCATACTTGCGTACCTTTCTGTGTAGCAGAATGATCTTAGAATCTACAGCTGTTTAGAAATTGCTGCTCAATGTTGAATCCATCTATGATTGTTGTTTGTTTTTTCAGATTTGCAATAAACTTGAGCTTTCGTCTTGTGTGTGAGTGCTAATAATAAAAAAAATTCCCTCTATACTGGCAAAAAACTCCATCAGCAACTTGAGAGTCAGAACAGTAGATGCTGAGAAGACAAGCTTTACTGCTGTATAAGATAAGGTTCTTGATAAGCACAGTGCCTGGAAGCCAAAATGCATGTTTAAATGTTCCACACTGTTTTGGCAAGTATTGATGTGTGTGTGTGTGTATAAAACTTTAAGATTTCAGAAGACTAGAACGTGAGCATTATTTATTCTGCTCCTGGAACACATCACAGAACCCTTTTTATAAAGTTTATTTCCAAAAGTAACACAAAGTGTGACTTTTTTTTAAACAAACTAGGCAAATGTATGTACATATACAACCTCTATGTTGTCCTGTAACTCATAAAACCATATTTTTGTAAATCAAAGGGAGCGGCTTTGCTAAATGGAATATTTATTGATCATAAACACATCAGCTCAAGCTCTAAATGTCGTCAAAGTTGTGCAAAAGAGATATGACCTTTTGAGATGAAGATGGGAATCAGAAGCATGGGTCAGTCTTTTCTATATATTTTTAAATGGATGACACAAAGTTGGCAAAGCGTTCATCGTGACTGCATCAGAATTTAATATGACGTACCTGTTCTGGCACTGCTGTAGCTATAATTTTGTCTCCTTCACTAGCACCAGTTTAGAGTTTTTAAATTAATACACCTTGCTGACCTCTAATCCTGTCACCTCTCCTCCACCTGGCGTGCGTGTTTAAAAGCCTTTGTATGAGCAGTAGAGGTGCAGCTGGTGTCTGCGTCAGGACAGAGACATTCGATAGCATCACATGTTCCATCAAACCTAAAACAAACAGGGATTCTGGATGTGAAACACAGAAAACAAAATGTCAGTTTGACCTTTAAACCCACTGCCTTTCTTGTGCCTCACACGCCACACAGGCTCATATAACAAATACCTGCAGCCTTTAAATACATTACAGTATCTGTGAGCTGTGGAGTGTACTGTAAATATTACTCTGTCTGTATGAACACGAGGAGAAGCTGCATTCTTGACTGGTGGACCCAAATTTCTCATGTTTTCTTGGCTGAGAGAAAATGATACAGGCAGGATATGAAACTGTTACCATGGAGACCATTTCCTGTTGTAATGTGTTTTGCTGTGGAGTTTGTGTGCGTGCATGTTGTTGTAGCGCTCTCTTCAGCCTTGAGAAGAATGCAAGGATGATGTCAGGCTGACCACCTGTTGCTCCAGTTATGTAGCGTGAGGCTTAGACACACACACAGATTATAAATACAAAGTTGAAACAACAAGAGGGGCTTCAATTCCATATTTATATAGTGCCAATTTGCAACAGATGTCGTCTCGAGGCTCTATACAAGGGAAAAAAAATCATACAGACATTCCAATTGACCCTAGTTATCAAACAGTACAGTAATCCCAATTAATCATTCAAGATATCTCAAAAGGTTTCTAAGGAAACCCAGCAGCTTGCGTCGAGTCATCGACATGCAGCATTCACTCCTGGACAAGCCTGAAGTGACTGCATGGTGTTAAAGGGTCACTTATCCAGGGTCAGAAATCAGCTCAGTTCTGACTCTGTGCACTGAAATTATTAACAGACCATCAGATTGATAAACATTTTCACTTACATCAGGCTAAAAATGATTATATTTTTATTTGATGAAATAAACATTCAGTGACTTTCTTTCTGTCACTTAAAAACTGAGTGTCAAGTTATACACTGGTAAGAAATCTGCACCATTTGAACACAGAATTGTTTAATTCAACAATACACCTATGTGGCACTGCCCTCACTTCAAGGTTTCGCATAAGTAATAATACATCTCTGTCATTTTTTTAATCAAGCGGTTTCTGAATCTCTGACGTATTGGCACCATAAGGGCCAAAACTCTGAAGATGTAGCTGTACATTTGGTGTTCATCGTCCCTTTGTAGATGCCATCCTCTATCAACGTCATTTATTTGTGCAGTTATGTTTATTTGAAAACCAAGCAGAAAATGAATCAAATCTATTCTATTCTTGCTTGTCAATTGCAAAATCAATAGCAATCTATCAACAGGTGGATAAACTTTTTGTGTTTGGTT
>JAVKLF010000100.1:5129642-5150237 GCA_034783495.1 Millerichthys robustus
ACAAAAAGAGAGAAAAAAAATATATATATATATATATATATATATATATATATATATATATATATATATATATATCACACCTCATTTTGGAAAAGCCTTTTTATAAATTGTTTTTATCCAAGCTCTGCTGCTGTTTCACCCTTTTCTGTTTTTATTTACTGCCCAATGTCTATAATTTGCACTGATTTTCAGAAATCTCCCAAACGACTCCATTCTTCCTACTATTCCTTCCTGCTCTCCATCTCACTATCCTTTTCTTGCTCGTCATCCTTCCTCACCTTCTGCTGGAACCAGGTTTAATAAGAGAAGGTGAGATACTGTCTTTTCCTTGTCTTTTTTTATGCTCATAGATTTTCTAATTTATTTTTTCCCCCATGTTTTCATTAAATCTTGCTATCTTCCCATTCAAGCAGAGAAATGTTAAATCTGTAATTCCTTAAGAGCAGTTTAAGAATTGATTTATTCAGATTTGTTTGCTGTTCCCATTTAAATTTTTTTTTTTTTAAATTGTCATCTATGGGATTAAAAGCAACATGTCTCTGTGTGAAGTGGGTCCATGATTCTTTTGTCATCTGTATTTTGCCTCCTTTTAATCACTGTCATCTCAGTCCTCTGGGTGGTCTCCGTGCCCGTCTCCACTCCTCTTCATCTGTCCCTAATTTTCTGAAATTTCAATTTCTGGCTCCTGTCCAAGAGAATGATTGTCCTGAGCCAAAGAACAGGTACATACCAACACACTTAGACAATCATTAGATGTTAACACCTGTGTCTCGTGTGCCAAAATGATCATCTATCTTTGTTCAGTAATTTACTGTAAAATATTCGATTTATTAAGAATTTAAGCTGTAGTCTCTAATGAATACTATATCTTTGTAAACATGAATATTTGTGTGTGTTTACAGTGATGTAGCTGCTCTTTCTACACCAACACATGAAAGTCCTCTTCGCAACCACCGTCACTCGTGGAGGCAGCAGATCTTCCTACGAGTCGCTACGCCTCAGAAAGGCACAGACACAAATGGTATGACTTCACACATGCAAATACATTTACTTTAAATTGATTATAATGTTTCACTCTTGAAAACGTAACGGTCTTTTATTTGTAACAGGACCTATTTTACCCTAATTAACTAACTAACCCTAATTGACGTTGTCTAGTCACAACTTTAAACATTAGTTTTTGCTGTATGTTCATCCTTTTTTAAGTTATTCAAAATGGTTTTGGACTTAATAGATTAAAAAGCAGCACAGGCAGACTGTAGTGACAAAATGCTTCCTCTTTGTGTCACCCTTGCATTTAATGTGATGGAGAACAACGTATCATGTACAAAACTAAATTGATTTACTTGGATTTTTCCAATGTAAAATTAAAATTTGCTTATTTCATCTCCATCACAATTTAGCTTTAATAGTTTGTAATTTTCTTGCAGTTTAGAAAAGAAACTTTTGCTGATTGTTTTTGCTAAATGGTTGTTTTACAGACTTACGATACACAAGATAAGGGTTCTACAATCTATCTGTTGACAAAAAATAAGGATTCCAGTCAATATTTTTGAAACAAAACCTGGAATAATTTGGGTTTGGACATTGACATTGGATGAAATAATATTTGTTTCAATATAACAAATTAAGTGTTAACGGTTCAGATTGTTGGGTTGATTACACTGTCATGCTATACTATTAAAACATAAATAAAAGCTCAATAAACTTATTTTACATGGTGATTAATTTGCTAATGTGACAGTATTGGTTAAAAAACTCACTAACATCAACAGATTTCCTTGTTTGTCATAATATTAAATATTAAATTTTTAAAGAAGTGGTTTTTAGTGTGTATTTACCATAAAAGTGATGGTGTAATAACCAAAAGCCTCTGCAGGAGTCAACAATAAAATATCTTTTTGATACAATTTCTTTAGATTTTTCACTTATTGTAATATGTGTCTTACTTTTAACTGTTGCATTCTAGAAATTTCATCTTTTGGGATGTCTACTTCCCTTGAGCCTAAAAAACGCGGAAAGATTTTAATGAAGAATTTGTTTGATCCCTGTCATGACCTGTGAGTCACTCTTATACAAGTGGAGTATGAGTCAGATTAAAACTCAGATTGCTGTTATTATTGCATCTATTATTATTATTAGTTGTTGGTCACACATGCACAGAATATTGGCAATTTTTTAGTTTTAAGACATTTTTCTGTCATTTGTATCAGATTATACCAAACATTTTCTTTGTCCAAAATTATTTGTTTCAGCATTTGTAGCCCTGAATTTGTTAAACTGATTTTAATTATATTTTTAATAGTTATTTGAAACCTGCCAAAAGTTGTTTTTGTTTTATGAATTTATGTTGCATAAATATTGAATTTAAACTAAAAAGTTATTTAAAAAAATAATAAAACTGTCAATATTTCTCAGTTTGAACAAGTAAAACAAAATATTGTTTGTGAAATGACTTTAAAGCTACAATGACGAGCTAAAAGATTGGCACTTGGCATTTATGCCTTTCTATTTTCATTCTACCAGCAAAGTCTGAGAAAAAACAGTTGTGATAGGTAGGATAGTAGGACTTGTAGCACGATATGTCAATATTATATCATGAAAGATTAGAAGAAGCTGCGTCATCTATAGCGTAGAGTGTCATCTATGGGGCACATTCAAGTCCTAAATGTTTGTCAAACTTGCTAAGGTTTTTTTGTAGATGTGAAAAACAGTGAAAAATTAATTTACACATATAAAGGTTTGTTTTCTTTTTTTCAACTGAGTCTATTAAAGCCAGATTAAACGTCATATTGATTGATTGATTGATTGATTGATTGATTATTTGTTCATTGTTAATTAACAAAGTTTGGTAATCTGAAGAGCATGTGGGAGCTTTGTTTGGTATGCTGAAAAATACATAGTTTTTTCATATTGGCTTTTTTTTTTATTCTGCACCCGTTCCAGTGGACTGTGGGTGTGTTTTTCTGTTTTTGTTTGTTTTTCCCTTTTTCTTACGCCACAATCAACCTAACCTAAACCACCATTACACAATGACCTTACAGAGACTCATTACCCAGTTCCAAACCATGTCGAAGAAACAAGAGTAATGTAGTTTTTTTTTCTATGAAGCAACATTTTGAAAAAAGAAACTCAATACATTACCATTTAAATAAAAGCACAGCTTTTTATTACCCAAGTCACTCCGCACAGAATTTCATGTTCAGCAGTTTGCTGCAGTGTTTTATTGATTTATTTTTGAAAGTAACTCTAACATTTGTAGTTTCTACTTTTGATACTCACAACAGCTACAAATATTTTAATAAATTAAATACCACCTCCATATTTCACTTTTATCTTTTATACCCACACAAAAGAAGTGATAATTTTATAGGTTTGATGAAACTTTGAGTGTTCCCACTAGAGCTTTTTGTACACACCCATGCAGTTATTCCTTAAGGGTAGTAATTGTATCTAAGTGCTTTGTGTAATGTTTAGCTATTGTGTCCCTTCATATACTCTCCTAGTAAATATGGTGTTCATTAGAAATAAGGGAGGTTCTTTTTTGGTTTTGTTCATTATTCTTCCCCCTCAACAGGAAACTAATACGATCTGCACCAAAAGCTCAGTTTTGAGTCAGCTGCCATCAAGTGAAGTAAAAAAAAAAACTGTGAAAAACGGTGCTTTTAGTAGGTTAGAGAAAGAGGCTTTGTGCTGTTTGAATGCAGCATTAGGTTTTGGTTTAGTTGGGTGTGTTTTATGTGTGCTTACACACATGAGGTCATGGGTGTGTCGTGTGTATGTGTGTGTGTTGGCAGGGGGCTTGTAGTATCTCAAGGTCATGTTGACAGTACACACACAGACAGCGCCATATTTTGCGTGTGTTTGTCCTGCAGCGAAGTTCTTACCCAAGTTCTTTGCTCAGGATAAAGTCTTTGCCATTTTGTGCAAAATAGACGCATCTTTGAAACATTTATTTATTCGTTTTCATTGTTGTTACGTATTTGCCTTTTTTTTACTGTAAAATACATTCAAGAGCAATTACTGTATTTTAATATAGGAGGGCTTACGCAGTACTGGGTGGTGTGTGTATTTGTGTTGAGTTTGTGTTTGCATTTTTCTCTACACCTAATGCCTCACCAGTGTCCTGTTGAAACTGTAGCAGTCTGTTTGGTTTGCAAATATGTGTTTCTTAGTCTCAGAGGGGATTTCAAAATTTTTTCTTTTTAATGTCTGTTAGCATGCTTGTGTTTGTGTGTTCTTGTTTTCATTACCTTTTTGGGGCCATTTCTGGTATACACACGTACCTTGTCAAGACCAGTAGTCCTTATGAGGACCAAAGACTGGTTGTAGTATGATGGAACTCCAATTATTGGGTTGGGGATTTGGTTTTAGATGAAGGTGCCAATCGAGTTTAGCATAGGTTTAGGGTTGTTTAAGCACTGGGGTGGTTAGGTTTAGAGTCGAGGGTCAAGGTTAGGCTTTAGAAATGACTGGAAATGAATGGAAGTCAATGAATAGTCCTAATAAGGATAGAAATAGAAACCTCTGTGTGTGTTACAATGAGTCTGTCTGCACTTTTTTTTAAACTAAGAAGCCAAAAGGTTATTGCTGTCACCACATCTTAAAAATGTTCCGTTTTTTGAAACAAAAGGTAGAGTTACATAAATAATCAACCTACCACAAAGCACAACAGTTGTTACTCTAGATGTGTGTGCGTGCATGTTTTGCTATGCTTTTGAGGACATTTTTGACATATTATACTTGTGAGGACATTTTGCCTAGTCCACACAAGGGAAAACACCATTTGTGGGTCAGGGCTTAGGTTTAGGGCTCAGATATGAATTCAGTTATGGCTAGTTAGGCTCAGGTATGTACCTGTGAGGTTAGGTTTAGGGTCAGGGGTCAGGGTTGGGCTGTAGAAATGAATGGAAGTCAATGCCAGTCCTCACAAAGATAGCAATACACAACGGTGTGTGTGCGTGCATGTGTTTAAAGCACCACGTGTAGTTTTGTCTTTTCAGTATTTAAATTGTGGCTTATCTTGCATATTTCTAAGTTTCCTTGGAAAAACCTTTGAGCTCTGGTTCAAGTTTGCATACCAGAGTCAAGCTCAGATATGCGAGAGCATGTGTGCTCAGGTGATCAAGCTATTATGATTTTCTTCAAACTGAAAGAGAATCAAGTGGCTGGTATGTTGTTCCTCAAAGCAGCACGGGATATTTTGAGGTTTGGTATCCACCCTATACTTTGAGGTAGAGTTGCACAAACATTTTTATAGAAGTGTCTTTATTCTCTGTCAATCATATTTATGTTAAGCACAATTAATTAATGAACTATTCAAGATTCATGTTTTTTGTTTTAACATTAAAAAAAGCTTTTATTCTTTATTGTTTCCCTCTGCTGTGAGCTCTGTAAAACATGAGATTTTAAAAAGTTTAAAAGTTTTATATTAACAAACATGAGTTTTACAGAGTTTATTGTTATGTGGAAAAGGTGAGCAACATCAGACTGAGCTACAAATGTTTTCTTAATTTTTTTTTCATTATTATTTTTCTTTTTCACAATGCCCTTCTTTTTGTCATTATTGTCAATGTTATTTCAATGTTATTGCCACTTGCAGTTCTTTGTCTGGATAAAAATATTTCATTTTTAGGCAGAGGCAAAAATATCCAGAGGAGATTAGTCAGGACCTTACAGTGCTTGTGACATGCATTTTATACAAAAAAATGTCTTAATGTTAAAGTATTTTTGCCATAATACACACAACTTTACTTGCTTTGTCACATAACTGAAATATTTTTGGTTGAACATGGCAAGACCAAAGTAACACAAAGTGACGACAAAGGGGAACTCCCTGATTTTTGTTTATTGTAACTATCTTATTTGAACTCTGACTTCTTCGTCTCTTTCAGATAATGATTCAAAATAATCTGAAGATACATCAGTCTTTGCTATTGTCTGTGTTCTTAGCCATTGTAGCAATGCTCTGTTTACATGGAGGCATTCATCTTTGTCGTCACTTCCTGTCATTGCACATGAGTAGAACTCAACTGTTGATCTCAATGGCATGTTTTTTTGCAATGTGTTAATAATGTTATCGTTTCATTAATAGGCATTTATATTTATCACAAAAATTTGATGTCATGACACTTTAATGTAACAGGCTGATGTGTTTTTCAGAACCTGTGGATTCCGGTCTGGATGGGTCTCGAATGTGTGTGGGGCCGGTGGCAGTTGTAGGAAGTCGAGACTCTTCCATGAAAGTGGTGCCAGAGGAAGGAGCAAAGAGGAGCAAACAGGAGCTGAGGGAGCTGTGGAGAAAGGCCATCCTGCAGCAGATCCTGCTGCAGCGGATGGAAAGGGAGAACCAGAAGCTTCAAGGTGAGCTGGATGAAAGACAAACTTCATTTTAAATTGTGTATTCACAAATCAGACATGTTAACTTTAAGTTTGTAATTAGTATTACCATTAATACAGCAGCTGTGACCTGTTCATACAACATTCAAGGTGTAAAAGCTTGAGTCTTGACCTGCTTTACAATAGTACAATACAGTCTCTTAAAAAATCTATAGACTTGAAAACAACAAGTTTGTATGTAAAAGTGGTGTTTTTACCACTGTTGCTAATATTAAATCAGAACATTTTATTACTTTTCAGAGGTGGCAATGCTTCAATTATGAATTGCCATCAATCACTTGCAAACACTATTGAAAGAGACAATAGATTGTCTGTGGTATCTGCACAGCAAGGCAAGGTTTTCTTTATGACTTTTTTGGCAATTTGTCATTGCAGATGTGCATTCAGAGATTCTATAATTAAAGAGACACCTGCTTTTCTAGTTTTTAAAATTACACAACCAGACCTTATTAAGTTGCATAATGTAAGTGTGTGCGTGTGTGGATCTACCTGTGTTTTCTGGTAAGCGGTCTGGGTGTGCCAAGTGCACCACCCACTTTTTGACCCAGTTGGCTTGTATTTTTTATACACAAAGATGTGCGTCACAGCCTTAACTACCTGTGTTACACAGAAAACCTTAATTCATACACACCCAATACTTCGTCTGTCGCATTAATAGAAATGACTGCTGATAAAGCTGGGTGTGGTTTATGGGTCATTATTGGGAAGCTGCCTTACTGTTAATTGTCACAATAACAAATTCACTACAGTCATACGATCAGCACATTTTTAGCATCTGGTGTTTGTTTAATTTCTGTTCATTTTTTATTGTTGAGCTCTGTTTCCCATCTTTTATTCTTTCTGCATATCTGCCTGGTTTTTAGGTCAATTTTGAGTATGTGTGCACCTCCATCTTCCTGTGTGTGTCTTTGTCAGCCTCAGGGTGGGGGTATCCTGTCCTGATGTGTGTTATCAAAGGCAGTGTGTTCCGGCGGCAGAGAAAGGAAGAAAAGTGAGGAGTTAGAAGCAAGGAGAAATTTGAAGGTGGAGGGAGTGAACGCCAACCGGGCTGCTGCCAGTGAGCAAGTTTTTATAGACTAGAATCTGCTTGTTCCACACAGATAAGACGAATGGCGCAGCCGCCGCTTCTCCAACAGCATCTTTTCTCACTCTGGGTGTGTCAACTATCGGTGCTGTCCAAGTTTTCTGATGCACAGATAATAATTTAACCTAATTCCCTCTGTTTATTTTTTCACATAACACTCTATTTCCCAGAAGGTATCAGTGCAGGTTGTAATGTGACGCTGTCCACCATCTCTGTCCTGTCCAAATATGATGATATCACTCTGCTAAGCACGGCCAAGTTGCATCTGGTCCCTGGGTGTACACCACACATGATCGGAAAGGGTGGAGCATCCGCTTGGGGCAGCAGGGAGAGTGTGGTTGATAGACACAAATGTGGGACTGAGCAAAAAGAGTTGAGGAAAGAAAGTAAAGAAAAATGAGTTGTGGGTTAAGAGACTGGGGGAGGCTGAGAGGAAGGGTGTTGTCAAAAAGAGAGGAACAGGAGAAGGGGGTGCTGGGTGTTTTCTCACCTCCTTTGATCATTGGTGTCAAAACAGCAGAAATCTCAGTTTAGATGTTTTTTTATGTTGGCTGTTAATCCTCTGAAGCTTGTCTAACTCAAACAGAAAATATCTTGATGCTTAGTCACCCCATTATTGTTTAAATTATGATGTCCAAGTGGTATTCTCTTCCCATTGGGGAATGTAAATGTCCAAATCACAGTATTATTGGATATAAGCTCCCAAATAAGGACATTTAGGTGTCAGTTGAAAATTATTTTCTAAAATTATATTCATGAAATCACATCACCAGCAATCGGGCGACTGTGTGATAAATCAGCAGTGAGTTTGGATTTCTTACATCAGTAACATTTATTATGTGTGTATTTGTGTCTGCAGCCTCAGAGAGTGATCTGCAGAACAAGCGCTTGAAGTTAGACTATGAGGAAATCACTCCATGTCTGAAGGACGTCACTCTGGTGTGGGAGAAAATGCTGGGAACTCTTGGGAGATCGAAGATCAAATTTGACTTTGAGACCATACATGCTGCTGTCGCACAAGGTATGTACTTATCCAATCCAATCCAACTTCATTCATCAAGCACTTTTTAAAGTAACCAACAAAGGACTAAAGTCTTTGCTTCATGCATCAATCATTATTCAGTCATTTCATTTTATTCATTGACTTAGAGGGTTTTTACTTTGTTCTTTCAAATGCTGTCCACTGCAGCATGATTTTTCTTAGAGAATTACAATGTTTCATGTGGGGATTTATTTATTTGAGATATTTTGTGTGTTTTATTAACAAAAAAATATACTGTCACTAAATACTTTAAAAGCAACTAATTTATTTCCTAATAAGCCAAATCATGTTTTACTTGTGCTGTTGGGCAGAAATCTTTGTTTTCTGCAAACAGAGAACAGAAGTGTGTCTGTTTTAACTTAACAAAAGTTATTGTGCTACCATAACAAAATTACTATTTTAAGTAATTGTGATTATGACCTTTAAAAATGTTGGCATCTTTTTGGTTAAACAAAACAATCCTCCTTGTCTGGCAAGGACTTTAAATAATCTTGATGTAGGATCTTGTTAGGTTCGCTTGTTAGGTTTTCTTTTTCTTTTCTAGTGGAGTTTGGACCTAGTCCTCACATGTCAGTCGTCTTCTGTCTCATCTGCGCAGGTGTCCCGAGGCAGCATCGAGGTGAGATCTGGAAGTTCCTCTCTGAGCAGTTCTTACTCAGGCAGACAGTTCCCTTGCGGCCTCCGTCAAATCACACTCCGTACAAAGAGCTGCTGAAACAACTCACCTCGCAGCAACACGCCATCCTCATAGACCTGGGTAACAAACACACAGATTCACATTTTTATTTTACAAAGGATTAACCGGTCTTTAATCCTGTGTTTAACTCTCATAGTAGAATAAATATTTGAAAGCTCTGAGTTAAGATTAATCAATCCAGTTTTTAATGTGGAAAATGTGTTGTTTCCTGGGTAAGAGTTTTTCATTACATCTTCACAAAAGTGTGTTTTTAGCCAAAAACCTGCATCTATTATTTACATGTTTAGATGATTTTACATAAATCCATTTCGTAAACCACAACTAAAAACTGGCAAGTGATTGACCTTTTTAACTTCTTAATGTTTTTTTTACACACATTCTCTAACTAGAAGGGAAAAAAACTTCAGATTTGTGATCAGAGTTTTTGAAATGTATGCTAAAGAAAATGTTTGCAGCAACAGTTCCTCTGACTCTTATTTAACTCCGAAGTTAATCTGCACAGCAGCTTCTAACACCTACCACCCAAAAAACCCACACATACTGTACTCAGTACCTCCACCCCACCCATATGACACCCACATACTTATATATCCTCATCCACCCACATATCAAACCCTGTAGTACTCGGCCTCTAGTGTTTTTGCTGTTGACCCCGTGTCATGTTTGTTTTTGTTATTCTCACTACGAGGACAGTAAATTCACTCAGCATTCACTTGAGTGGTTTACTGACATGCCTTATTTTACAGGTGTGATGTGTTGTGAGGCATAAAAAAACAAAGCGTTTAATCCTAACATAAAAAAGCAAAAGTGTTTGGCGCTCCCTCGCCTCCGATGAAGTCGCTTGCTGCTACAGCCAGGGTGGGGCATGATGGCATTATGTTCACAAGCTTAAAGCCCTCAGAGCACATTCCACTCCGACAAACTCGCACTTTGTCTTCTACACACACTGCAAGTTACACGGTCTTCAATCCTAAAGTACACATACCTTCTAATTGCCTGTCTGTCTGTGTTAACAAGGTTGTTTTATGGATCCAAGACTAAATGATCTTTACTTCTTGTTCTGTAGTGGTTGTCCAATAGTTGGCTCAACAAAAAGGCTGCATGTGTCTGTGTAATTTCAGGAACAAGTATTTAAGCATGATTGATGCATGTTCACCAAGTTATTTCATTACATTTTTTTGCTTTTTTTTTGCATCAGCAGCAAAATGTAGAATCCATCATCCCAAAGCGAAGTTCACCAGTGTGTACATTTTGTTCCAACGCTTAAACACAAATGCAGGCTTTCATTTTTTTTTTTGTCTAGTTTTGGCAGATTCTTGTAAAAACGAGGTCAAAAAAGCAACAGTTCAAATGCTTATTTTTTCTGACACTCTATCAAGTTAATTTTTGTCTTTTTTTGTGTGTGTTATTCCTTTAGGATTTAGAAGCTAATACTTTACAATAAATGAATAATATTTTTATGTGTTTTTCTGCTTCAGGTCGCACTTTTCCTACGCACCCATATTTCCAAGCCCAGTTGGGGGCAGGACAGCTCTCACTGTACAATATACTGAAAGCCTACTCACTGCTCGACCCCGAGGTATCTTTGTCCACTTCTAATGGTGGTTTCTTCTTTCACGTAGTGGAATGAACTTGGATGTTAGCTGCTTTTGTTTAACTTGCAGTTTTAACCCTTGCTATTGTAGGTGGGTTATTGCCAGGGCCTGTCCTTCATTGCCGGAGTGCTGCTTTTACACATGGGGGAGGAGGACGCCTTCAACATGCTCAAATTTCTGATGTTCGATGCAGGTCTGCGTAAACAGTACAGGCCTGACATGATCATCCTGCAGGTAAACGGCACAGCAGGTCCACGTCTTTTTCTTTGGTCATAATTTGTTAGAATAAATGGCAGGTCTCAAGGGATATATTGGAAATTGGGTTACATGTGATTATTTTGTAATCGAGCATATCAATATGGTTAAATAAAAAGAAAATCTTGTTTTGGCATTTTACTAACACAAACTAATTAATGATGCAGAAAACATCTATTTTTTAGATTACTATTTACTAAATGATAGTTTAACTACACATGAGGCTGAAAACCGCTGTTTTGATGGAAAGGTTCAACAGTGATAAATTGCCGTGTTTTAAATATACAAAAATATTACATGTCCCCACCAATTAAAAAATAAAACCTGCCGTGTGTTTTATCTGTCAGATTCAGATGTACCAGCTGTCTCGGCTGCTTCATGACTACCACAGAGATCTGCACAGCCACCTGGAGCAGCAGGAGATTGGGCCCAGCTTGTATGCCACCCCCTGGTTCCTGACTTTATTCGCCTCACACTTCCCCCTCGGCTTTGTGGCCCGAGTGTTTGGTAAGATCTGAGAGCTGTGTTTGTCTGCACAGACTTCACATGGTTACTACAGTGCTGCTGACTTCTCTGATTTGAGTTGAGAGTGTTGGAGTAACACAACCTTTAGGCCCTGTTTACACGGGAACGGTCTCTGGAAATGTTGGTGTTTTTTCGATGTTTATTGGGATGAATTAAAAAAAACATGTTTATGTTTAACCACTTCAGTAATGTGCCAGGCAGGGTTCCCAGATAGGATATGGTAAATTGTTGTACTGTTGCTTTCAAATTTTGTATTTTGACCTGAAATGACAATGTGAGTGAAGCTGTTGGAGTATATGGGGTGTGTTGTATTTGGTGAAAATGTGCACAGAAATATAGGGGCAAAAATGGATTTTTCTTCACTGATCAACGAGATCGCTGCATGATCACAGTTACATCTGAACTAATGAATTCGGACCTAGGAACAGAGGAAACAGTTGGTAAAAAGTCTGATGCACAAAAAGGATTTCAGTGTAATTTTTCATCAATGAAATAGATTTTTAAATCGCAAACATTTTCCTGAACATTAATTTGCATTTGAATTATTTATTTATTTTTTGGTTTTTATTGTTGCCCTGTGATGGACTTGCGACCTATCCAGGATGCCCATATATGGGCACCAGTGATCCTCAAAGGAAGAAGCGGGTTAAGATAATGGATGAATGTTTATTGTTCACTTGCTTGAGTAAATATTGTAACACTCTAAGTTTGTGTATGATTGTTTCATGTCGTCTTTCCTTTATTTCTTTGTTTTTCATGCTATTTGTACTGTATCTTGCTCCGCCACTGAACCAGACTGACTGGCTCCTTGTGCTCATCTGAGCAGAACAATTTGAGTGTGTGTGTTCGTGCGGGCTGCAGTATGAGGGCATCTTCTGTTCGCTATCACGCTGTTGATATCTTATGAGGGGCTCCACACCTTCACTCCCACTTTGTTTTTTTTCCTTGTGTGTGATCTCATGCAATGTTGCCTAACCCACACCACACCCTGATGTATTCAAAGAATGACACTTAAACACACACCTCTGGATTCACCCGGGCATATATTTATGTTTGCTGAAGCATTTGTTATATTGACGTCAGATTATCCTCTTGGTAAAAAAGCTTTTAAGTCACTAATAAATACAGTAAGCTTTGCTGTCAGCGCTTGCTATTATCATTTTTACATCAGTTATTTTTATAGTTTTCACGTCAGCACCTTTGCTGTTCTCCCATCTCTTTTGTTTAGTTTTTTTTTTCTTTCTTCAGTAACCTTCTGTTTTTCCTTCTTTTTGTCAGATATGCTGTTCCTACAGGGTTCAGAGGTCATCTTCAAAGTGGCGTTGAGTCTTCTTGGCAGCCACAAGCCTCTAATTCTGCAGCACGACAGCCTGGAGTCAATAGTGGACTTCATTAAGACCCTGCTGCCCAACCTGGGCTTGGTGCAGATGGAAAAAACTATCAACCAGGTATAAAACTGAATCAGATCTTTAATAATGATTTACTATTTATTTACTCACTAACCTGCTTTAACAGAAAACAAAACATCAGTGATTCATTGAAACTAGCATTGAAGCAGATTGCATCATAGTTGTGATTTTATTAAACAACAATAGATGTTGACTGCCTACTAAAAGATATGTTTTACTTTCCTTTATGCTTTTCACACCTCCCATGAAAAAAAAATTAACAAGTCACAGCAGGTTGGTGGTTTCGTGTTAATTTGCATTTGTGCAGCTCAAAGTCCATGCAGTCTTTCAGCACTCCAAGGTTGTCCAGAACCATGAAGGAAACCATAAGTTTAAAGATAGTGTTGCAGGCACCAGCAGGCCAGAATCGACACATAGGTTGAGGTCACATTATTGGAGCACTGCAGAAATTGTCCATCTAACCAAGTCTTACTATGTCATATCCAGCCCAAAAATAATTTTGATCTTGTTTTGTGACTGATACACTGAGCAAGAGCAGAATGTAATACATAATTATTCTTGCCAGCCTGGAAATCTTCTTTATTTCAAGAAGTCTTACCAAGTGAAATTGTCTTATTCCACTTATTCTGAGAAAATTCAAACTCAAATTAAGTGAAAGAAATAATACGATTGTAAGACTTGGTTAGAAGGATATTTTTTGCATCATTATGTTTGAGAGCAAGCAACAGATCATTTAGTTTCAGTAACAAAGAGAAATTGGCCAAGTTCCTTCTTCTAAACAAATCATCAAATTCGTAAAACTACAAACCTCACCACCACCTTTTAACTTCAACTCAATTCAGTTTATTTATAAAGCCCCAAGTCACAATAAACATTGTCTCAGGGCACCGTACAAAAAAATCCATCTAAGGAAGCCTGTTGGAATAACAATTTAAAGAGAAATAACTCTCTGATTCATAAATATCTCATTTGATTTAGGTGAAAACAGATCATTCTATTACTACCTCTAACATGTCATCTTACTTGCACTGTTCTCTTTCGGTTTATCATAAATTCTGAGCAAGAGAATGTTAAATAAACTAAAAAAATACATTTATTTTTTTACTAAACAATTGAATTTACACCCTGCGGAAACGCATCAGGAGTGGTGCATTATTAAAGGCTGAGTTTATTTTACTTTCACTTTAGATTAATCATATTTGAAGGGATTATTTAACCTAACCTCACAGAAATAACTGAGTGTCTAATCTCATTCATTGAGATGTTCTGTTTTGTCACCGTGTTTGTTGTCAGTCAGATTTAAAACATTTGTGCTACTTTTTTAAACTGCTAGTAGAATAATATATTATTATAAAATGTATATAGTTAAAAGCATTTTTGTCTCTTTTGACGAACGATGGTATCTGGTGGGATGTATAACCTAAAGCAAAATATGAAGACAAATTAGAAAACGTACCCTGGACGGAAAAAATATTTTTTCTTTGAATGTTTGCTCAGTTACTTAATAACATTTAAATGTTTAAAATGCAACATTGGCACCATGGCTGGTTGCTTTTTGTTAAAATGTACCAGTTAGTAAGTTAGTTTTAGTCATTTTGTGAGTTGCTCAATTCTCAGAGCGAATCTAAAATATCTGCAGATTTTCCACAGTAACTCTGAATTACCTGTTATTGTCAATTGGAAGCAATTAAATATATTTACTTAGGTTTGGAATATCAGTGGCCACATGACCTCCTGTACTTTGGCCCACGTAATTTCAGAATTCAAATACTTCTTTTGTGCTCATCTGTGCGCCTCTCTGTCAGTCACTTAAAGCAGCTAAGAAAATATGAAACAGGTTTTAGTTAACCATTAATTTTGAGTGATGGAGGCTAGCATTAATGTGAGACACATCTGGTCTTTCCAGCATGTGAGCCAAGTTATTTAGATTTAATGACTTTAATGATCTGTTTAATGATTCCAGTAACAAAAGTTAGTGTCTACATTTAAATGTATAACTTGCCTGATAGGCATGTCATAGGGGTGTACAGTAAAAAATAATTTTACTGATGAGTTTTCAAGCCAGTTTATTGCCAGTGCTTTCTTAACCAGAGTTCGTTTTCCTTGTCATGCTGTTTTTTAACTGTTAATTGGGATGTGATTTAATTTATGATGACATGACAGATAAATATCATGTTTTCCAACTGGTAGTCTCGTAGTCCTAGACCCAGTGATAAATCACCGAACATCAACAAACTATGTTGAAAACAATGTTTAAAAATTTCTCATTGTGACTAATTTTACCAGCACGGGTCACAGTTATTACTGGAATGGACAGTAGTTGGCAGACAATCAGCTGACATGTAACGATGTGTATGGAACCTGTCCTGTTTTGAAGCAAGTAACTTGATATTCTGTCTGTCAATCAAGGTTTGAACCAATTAAGCTCAAAGTATTTGCAATTGCATTACTGACAAACAGATGAAGGAGAAAACAAATCTTAATCTTATTTTTATTATTTCAAAGAACTCTTATGTCCTGAGTACATTAAAAGGAGAAGCCTTTCATTATTTGTGATTGACAGTTTTGCTCTCAGTTGACAGCCACCTCCCTGCTGAAAGGATTTCTCTCAACAATAGTTTGTTTTTCAATCTGACTCAGCCCTCAGGTGCTGGGCTATTTACAGCCTGACAGCATGGGTTTGTAAGCTCTCTGGTTTTTATTTATTTATTTTCAATGTAACTGCATATTTAAAATTAGATACATGTTCTGTAGGTTTGTGAGATGGATGTATCCAAGCAGCTGCAGGCCTATGAGGTGGAGTACCACGTGCTCCAGGATGAACTCATGGACACCCCTCCAACCTTCAACCAGCAGCAAAGAGCTGCACAGTTGGAGAGAACCAATCAGAGCCTCCGACAGCAGAACCTGGATCTGCTGGAGGAGCTGCAGGTATGCAAACTCGCATATGGAAATGTTATGTCGTCCTGTACTTCATTCTGGCATTAAATAGTTTTCTCTTGTTGTTTTCACTCAGGTGTCTCACGCACGAGTCTGCAGCCTGGAGAGTCGAGTGGAAGCTTTGACCCAGTCGGAGGGCCAGCTGAAGGAGCAGGTCTCTGCTCTGGAGGAGGAGAAGCAGCAGCTGGTGAGCACTATTGCACGCCTCCAGAATGTCCTCAACAGCCTGGGAATACACCTTGATGGGCCAACACCCCCCTGACCTGCTGAAAGACGGGACATTCACCACAGGACAATGGGCTCTGCGCCTCCTTCGCTTTCAAAGCATTCAGAACTCCACATTATTGTCTGTCAGATGGTGATGATGCCTGGAGGAGCAGCAATGAAAGGACTGAGGGGAAGATGTTAAAACGCTCCAAAATGTTTTTTTAAGGACAGAATAGAGTAGAAGAGTTGTTGGAATAAGAAACATGAAATAAAGCAGAAAATTGCTTAAAGAAGAACAAACAGAATCACACCATCCTCTCTCACTCTAGCATGTCATTAAACAAACAGCCCCCAAAGTTAGCACTGCCCCTGTACTGTAAAAACAGTCAAACCTGCACCTGTATTTTTGCATTTTAGAGAGCACAGCACGTTTTTCAGACGGGTCCCTCAGAGTCGAACGCAACAAGACTAAAACAGCCAAAGAATATTTTTGTATTTAAGCTGGAAAAACAAAGAGTTTAATTCACAGTAAATCAAGAACAAATGGTTCCCAAAGAAAATGCAGAACACAAAAAGTATCAAACAATTATTGTAATGTAATGTTTTCCAAAGGTTAAGTCTGACCAGCTAAATGATGCTGGTTCTTGAACTGACATTGAGGAGCCAGGTCAGGAACTGGAGGAGGGGGGCTTTCTCCTCTATTTTTTATTTTTTTGATTCTTCCTCTGTATTTGTAGTTTTGCTTCCTGGCCCTGTACATTTGAACTTCATTTAGCTCCAGCAGCTTTACAGGAAGAGCAACACAATATATCCAGTTCATTTCACATCCTGTTTTTCACCTTTTGCATACACATCATTGATTCATCGGAGTAGGTGGAATGGTCCCGAAACAATGGCTCTGCCTTTCTCAGTGAGGGGAAGTCCAAATCGGCTCCTCTTCAGTTACAGCAAACAAGACTCAGGTGTGAAGCCTGTGCTGTCGACAATCTGGAACCTTTAAATCCTTTACTGTATTCAACACTGAAGTCATCATGGCTGAGCTGCAGCTCGGTGCGTGTCATCTGAATGTTACTGTCTGTGCACCTCACTGATTTCAACACACTGTAAACATACTTTGCTTTTACTAGTGTTTCTTTTTGCACATATTTTCTGTTTTATTCATTTGTTATTGTCAGTCTGTACCTTCAAATACAGTTCATATTCTTTCAGCATATCTGGAGTCTATTTTTATACATCTGCATACATTGAGAACTGCATGACCGTGACATGAAAACTGTCTTAAGACCGGCTCCTGTCTAAACACGTCAGTCACTTTGAACATTGTGGGCTTGATGAAGGGTTTCGGCGTATAGAAAACCCACACACACGTTATTGTTTTCAGGAAGTGCTCTTGAGGTGGAAGAGTAGTCATGCTCAGACAAGTTGGGACTGTTCGAAAGCTTGTTCTGTAGTTGGATTTATACAACAGAACCACAAACCTGCCTCTGCATTTATTACTGTTTTAAAAAAAATTTGTCAGTTGACAAAAATTAGTTCACAACAAAGCTTTGTTTTCCACAAGTGATTGTGGTGTCGATTAGATTTACTCAATGTCTAATTCAAAGAAATGTGCAAATGTCTTGAGTCATCCTTAATTTTTTTTATTTATTTGGATTTCTTTTCCAGGGAGCCATAATTCTTTAGAATATTCTTGATCAATATAGTTCTCTTCTTTTTTTTGTTGTTGGACTTTGACTTCTTTGTCACCAGTGCCAAAAAATCTTTAGAGAAAAGACTGTTTGATGAGCCACTAAATTCCAACCTATAAATCTTTCAGTTATTACAAACAAATCTCAAATTCAGAGTGTGAAGCTGTAATTTGTTAGTGCGTAGCTTAACAAATAACCAGTTTCAAATCAGACCTTGGGGTTGTAGTTTGGCTCTTAACAAGGTGAACAAAGCAATTTGATGACACTTTGACCAGCTGTCCATCAACTGAAGGATGATGGCACTTACAGGTTGATGGCTTTTGCTGATTTTTTTTTTTCCTTAATTCTAAGGGACACAACTTGCTGCCAACTGGCCTCAAAAGAAAAAGACACAAACAGACAAGGACAGTCACATGCTGACCGAAATTAATTCTTATGCTAATGGATCAAACTGATCTCCAATATATTCTGAGCGCTCATAAATTGCACAAGATGTGTTTTTGAAATTTAAAAAAATTGCAATGAAGTCCTTTTTAGTAAGAACATTGTTTATAAAATGAAGCTTTTATTTGTTGCCTGTCAACGATGACTTCATTGCACAAAAGTTCATTATGTCTCTAAACGGAGCATGAGGCGTCTTTATTACTACCTCTGCTCCACCCTCTTTATATACCTACTGTGTGAATCATGTCAGCAGGAAATAAAAACACTGACTCAGCTGCTCTCCACTTGATCTTTGACCTGCTGCGTGAAACCTCAACACCTTCCTTCAACCATAGCGTCACTTTATTGACATGAGGCCATAATTAATGTCAGGTCCAACTGTGACGGGAGAAGCACCTCATGTTCTGAGCTAAAACAGACAATTCCTCTGAGGGGTGATTTTCCACCAAAAAGCGGCAACAAAGAGAGTCAGGTGGTGTAGGATACAGAGGGCGGACACACACCTTCCTGTGCTGGTGGGGCTGATCTGCTCCGTCTGTGGCCCCACCCTTCAGCCTGGTCTGCGTGGCTAATCTGCGGTGATCCTTTGGTTAAATCAGCACTGATGCAGTGTTGTAACAACTAACAGGTTGTGTGTTTGAACCTCCCAAATCTCTGGCTGAGGGAGCTGAGAAGGCTCAGGATGGCCTGCTGCCTGAAGTGCTGCCTCAGCTGTGTGTAAACAGTGTGGCGACGATGCTCGCAGTCTGCCAGGGTTTGCCTCGCTGCTGCAAGTTCGGTTTTCTTTGTCTTGGCATAGACTTTTTCTCTCCCACTCTCCACCTCAGTTGCTCCTGGTCCTGCAGCTCTGATATTTAACCAAAGAAGCTCAGGGTTTTACAAACCACCTCATCATTTCCTGTAATTAAAACACCTCAGTGGAATTGTCTGGTGGAACCTTGAAGTGTTATTTTGCTTTAATGGTAAGCTACGCACAAAATCTTGTTTATTAGAAAATAATTCCATTCTCTTACTGTATTTTATTTGTCCTCTTTGGTTTTGTCATAATAATGTAATTAAGCTACCAGTCCGGCAGATTTGACATTTTTAGTTGTCAGCTAATCACTACAAACAGGTAGTTAATATTTGCATTTTATCAAAATAAAAACCACTGAAGGCTTTATTACTTTATTACTACTAATTTAATTAGCTCTGTTAATGATCAAACTCTGCAAGGAATTATTTTTCAAGTAAAGCTAAAAATGTGTACATTTGTTTTCATGCAGCAGCAAACAGCAGCTTCTTCTGGAATTCTAGTTCAGAAAGATAAAAGGAAGTCAGGTTTAAAGCCTGACTGCAGCTTCTTATCAGATGCCGACAAACAGAAGGTCAAACAGGATCGGAAACAAATCATAAAACTGCTGCTGCACTGATAAGGTTCTACTTCACCTGCAGCACTTGGATAATTCTCTCTGATGGTGACTGTAAAGGCAGCTGTTGATTAAAGTGGACCAGCTGAGACTTTACCTTTGGTCTCTGTTCAGTTTACTTTCAGTTTCATCATCAGTGGCCGCTTAAAGTAAGCGCCATTGAACTAAGACCTGATGTGATAGCTGGTGGGACTCCTTTCAACACAAACTCCACTTGATTCTGGAGTTGTTGTCCACCTACGACTGAAACGGTTCCGTTTTTTGTCCTGTTTTCTTTCAACACACACGTGATCAATCTGATTTGTGACTGCACCAAACATGCTGCACATGAAAAACTAAACGGGTTCTTCAAGACTTTTGTTGTATCTCTTTAAGATCGGCAATTATTCAAAGAAGTCCCTTATGGCTTTTTAAAAGTTGTTTACTTTAGATTTTAAAGTTTACATTTTTGTCACATCCAACTTAACAAGACAAGACAAAAGGAGAAGAACAAAAATGCTTGCAGAAAAATATGGATGCGTTCATTGTTTGATTAAAAACAATATTTTGAAATTTTACATTAAAACTGTGGTTCTGCATCTGCGTCTATAGAGTGCAAAAATGCACTTTTTAAAATGATTTATTGTATTTTCTTTGAAAATCTGAGGTGCAGGAGAATAAAGCTGAATAAATGGAAAAAACTCAAGAATGTTTCTTCTGTAAATGCAGGAATGATAAAAGAGTTGGATTGTTGTCATCCTGCTGAGTCACAAATTTCTTGGAGCAGCTGGCTGAACAGAGAAAACACATCCTCACTGGAAAACTGGGAAAGATGATGTTATACAACTGGTGTGTGTGTGTGTGTGTGTGTGTGTGTGTGTGTGTGTGTGTGTGTGTGTGTGTGTGTGTGTGTGTGTGTGTG
>JAVKLF010000100.1:5219412-5251621 GCA_034783495.1 Millerichthys robustus
ACTCCTGGATGGGTGTTGTAACGTTTTCTAACAAGAATTGATCTAAGTCCGGTTGCCTCCGATTTAAGCCTGTTTGCTGTTGCGATGATCCGGATAACTTAGATTTGCACAGGCATGAGGGCGTTTTTAGTTTGGTGTGTACCAGACAAAACTATTTTTTTTTTTCCCAGGAAAACAAAACCTAACATTGAATCCATCTTTTTTCTACCTCTTACCCATGGTCAGGTCACAGAAGCAACACGTTTAGAAGGGAAATCCAAACAACTTTTTCTGCAGTGACACTCTCCAGCTCCATTCATGGGATCACAAGGTATTCCCAGACTAGAGACGATACGTTATCCAGCAGTCCATCCACTCCCAGTGGTACTCGCCTGAAAAGTTATAATAATCTGCCTTAAGCACCATTAACTGACTCATTTTAATGACAAGTAACAGTGGCTCTACTCTGAGTTCCTTCCAGATGACAGAACTTCTCACTAAATCTCTAAAACAGAGACCAGCCACTCTACAGAGGAAGTTCCTTTGAGCCACTTATATCCAAGATCTTGTATTTTTCGATCATGATCCACTCCTCGTGAGTGTTAGAACATAGACAGACCAGTAAATCAAGAGTTTTATCTTTTGGCTATAAAAGACAAACCTTTTCCACATTTCGAAGAACTGACGAGCATAAAACAACATCCCAACTTAGTATGAGTTAAGGAGCAAAAAAAATATTAGAAGTTCAATGACTGGACAAAACCATTACATTCAACTCTGCTGCCATGATTTCTGTCCATGATCCTTTTTAAATTCCACCCAAGCTCAGACTGCAGGTTTTTATCAGACCGACAAGACCTTTAGTAGATGTGAAATCAAAATCAATCTCACTGTAATACCACTTGTGTGCGTGTGTGTGCGCGCATGTTCACATGTGGGTTGGGGCCAGTATGGCTCAATGTTGAGAGGTAATTATTTGCTTGGCCAGCCTGAGCCTGCTTTGAGTCTCAAGGACGGGCTCGCCTGTAGTTGGTACCAAACTACACAACGGGTACACAAACAAAATGTGAGTGTGTGTCTTTACACAAATGTGCTGTAGGGCCTGTGACTTGAATGATAGAACACCTTTTTTATGTGTATGCATGCAGAATGTTTAGTGGGTGCATGTTTTATAATGTTCAACACAGTGTGTATCTGTACATACCGCCTGTGCAGCATCAAGCCTGCAGCTCTACACCATAGTGAATGAGTCCATCATCACACACACATACATTTATCCCTTGTGTGTTTTGCAGTTACCATATAGTAGAAGAGTTGGTGAGCAGGAAGGAGAAAGTGTGGGTGGCATTTGAAGGAAGTTTTTAACACTAAAAACGTGTGGAGAGAAGATAACGTGGACAAAGGGAGAAAAAGGAAGGGATTGGACAGAGAGAATATAAACATGAATCACAACAGATGAGCCGATCGTCACAACCAGGTCAGACAGAAAATGTTTCACTTTCTGGCCCCATAAAATCTTTTACAACAGCTTTTCCCAGATGATGGAAACTTGGCTTTTATTTGTCTTGTGTGTTTATTTTTATGTGTATTTGAGAGGATGTAGACAAATGCTGCAGAGTATAAAGTGTGCATAAAAATAACAGAATTATGCCACTTGGCAGAGCGTGCACCCATGATCTGTGAGTAAATACTTTAGTGTGTGAGTGCACAACAGCATGTTGACTATATAAATTTGTGCCTGTGTCATTTCTGCATGTGTGTTTGTCCAGAGTGCTGTACAGCCATAAAGTTGCACCAAAGAATTTTGAGTGATTGTCTTGGACAACCTCAGCCAGGAGACTAATAACCTAGGCGGCTCAACAAAGGCTCTTGCCGATTGACCGAGACTGGAGCAGAACGAGCCGTCACTCCTTGGCTTCATTCCTCCTCAGAGCCCCAGTCCCAAACTCCCCCAAAAGGATGCCAACTCTGCTGTGAGTGTTGCAGAATTGCCTTGGTTTTCAGTCATGCAAGTGCTCTGTAAAAGTGTTTCCCAGACAACTTTTTATAATACACAAGTCCTTAAACTCAACGCATAAATGAAACGCTGAATCAATTCTCATTTCCCAGAACTCATAGTCGGAAATGAAAATGGATTGATGCCGATGTAAAATTTATACTCAGACAGGAATGAGGTCATTAAATCTATATATCTGACAAATAAACGAATGAATAATTTAGTTCCTCAGACCAGTGATGAGGATCGTGCAGCCAAAGTGAAGCGCTAGAAATTCTGAGGGAAATAAAGACCAAAGAAGATGCTGAGGATACATGACGACTCCAAGGACCTGCTGATTTTCTCAGAGTAGAGGAGGTACGAAGTTACTGTCATCTTGGAACCAGTAAGAATCAGCGGTTTACAAAAATGCAAACTTGCAAAAGTTAAAATAAAAGATTTTTCACTGCAGCTATCATAAACTTTCATTATTAAATTGACTATATAGACTTTTTTATGTCAGATCTGGCCAGGAATCTCTGACTTTCTCAGAATCTAGGGGGGGAAGGACACCCATCAAATAATTGATTTGTTTCAAACTTGGAACACAAAAAACCTAACTTCTGAACACAAAAGAAACGAGGCGATATTTGAACCAAAGTACAAACCTATGTGACAGAAAACAGTGAAATTCTTGCAGGAGACTTTGCACATCATGGGATGTAGCTCAGTGATGATTTGAGTTTATATTCAATCTAAATTGTTTATAAAAACAAAAGAAAAAGCTTAAACTGCCAAATTCTATTATTGTTCCAAGCTCATGTTTCCTCACAATTTAGTTATTTTTGTGTTCAAATATGTGTCTTTGTGTGTAGGTGTGTGCTCAACCCCCAGTGGGTCTGTTGTTCGTATATCGACTTTGCAGTATTGATCACATAAAATAGCAAGGTGGTCCAAATCAGTACATCCTCAAACCGAAAAACAGCCCCACTACTCGAAGTCTGGCAAACAAATAGCGGTGAGAGTTGAACTGACCTTAATCAACTGCTCTTTTTAGTCTGCCAAATCTGAGCCTGCAGGCCTGACTGTTAGTCTGCAGGGCCAATTTATGAGTAACACATCTCCCATCAGTGTAATTCACAATCTGACCTCGGCTGTTTGACCTATTGATCTTTTACTGGAGTGGGGCTCCTAAAGCATTGCTTCTGCCCAGTTGGCAGGACTCCATGAAGAATATAGCCTACATGTGTTCCAGCACCGTGGTTCCAACGGATCCTGTGGTTATTCAGGGGGGGTGGCTTACTGCAGGGAAGGTGAAGAAGGTTCTTGTCTGCTTGTCTGGTCAGCAGGGTGTCCCCCCAGGTGTCTATATGGGATGGCTCCTGCAGGACCCACTCCCCATATTATTTTCTATGAATAGCTGCTGCATTGCAGATGGAGGGAAGATTCTGTAAGGAAGGAAATGTAGAAGACAGTAATGGATGGTAAAGGATGGTTTATGAAGAGACTGATGCAAAGAATGAATGAGATGGGGTAAAAGCTGTATGTGAGTGGGACTCAAGTGAAGTTTCCTCTACAAGGATGGATGTTTCTGTTTTTGAAATAGAACTTGGTGGAATAATAATAATAATATGAAACCTTTCTCAGGTCACCAGTAGATGTAGATACTATTGGGTTTTAATAATTTACTTGTCATTATTAATTAGTCCCGTAAAATAGCCTAAAATAATAATAATCAAATTTAAATGTAACTTTAAAATGTCCTTGTGGCAGATGTTTAAGTCTTGACGTTAACCTCTCAGTGTACCTCCTCCTCTCTCCTCCTCCTCCTCTCTCCTTGTTATAACTCCGCTTTGTTCGGCTCGCCCCCTCCACTCGTTCGGTTTGCCAGCTCAGAGACGCGCGTGCAGTGTTTACGGTCGAGCGGCTCGGGAGTCTTCCCCGCCATTTCCTCCTGCCGAGCCGTGGAATGTCGAATAGTGGCTCGAGCTCATCCTCGCGGAAGGAGTTCGACGTGAAACAGATCCTCAGGATCCGATGGAGGTGGTTCGGTCACCCCGCGGTTCCTCCGCCTCACTCCCCGCCGCCTCACGGAGACTACTTCAGCGCGAGGAGGACGGGTAGCAGCTCCGCGGACGGACCCTCCGGTAGCGGCAACTTCAACTCTGCCGGCGTGAACCCGGGAGGAGGCGCGGGGAGTCGCGGCGGGCTGGTGGCCAGCGGCAGCGCCGGGTCTAACCTGTGTAGCGGCAGCAGCCGAAAGTTTGCTGAGCCGTCTGCGAGTCGGGGCGGTCCGGGAAGCGCGGCTGTTGGAGCCACGGGGAACTCCTGTACCCGCTCCATCAGCCAGCCAGAGAGCAGGAGCTCCGCCGCTGGGCTCTCGTGGGTGTCCCCGCCGCCTCGTCGCCGCTCTCGCCCGATGACAAATAACATGGAACCCCCTGGTGAGGCTCGGGTGCCCCAGGTGGCTGTGGAGCCGTCGGCTCATGTCGGGGTTCAGGAGGAGGTGGAGACGGCGGCAGCTGCAGCGGGCGCCGGCGAGGAGAACAACCATCCGGAAACAGACTCCAGCTCCTGCAGGTAGGATAGAGACAGCAGGGCTGCTCTTTGAGGTTTTCAGCAGAAAGTTAACAACATTAGCAGCATTATGAAGACTCACATTCGTCTTGTAACTTTACTGAAAAGTTTTGGCAACACCTTAGTTCACATTTCTGCTTTGCAAAGAAACTATTTGTTGCAGTTCAGTCACAGTGTATGTAACTTTTAAACTTATTATGTCCTCACCTCTCATCAGTCATCGTCATATAGCAAGTAATAAATAAGCGATTTAGAAAAAGGTTTTCATTCAAATCTGTAGCTGCTACCATAAGCTGGGAGAGTAAATGATGACTGATTTTGGGTGGGGTCTTCAAATGCCTTCCTCTCAAATGGTACTAATGGTAGGTTCTACAGTAAATACAAATCTTATAACATGCTGCACATGAAATGTTTTTTTTTTTCATTGTCTGTTTGAAGCATTTATGCATGTTTGTGTGCACACACAACATAGGGTGTTTGTGGCCATCCAGCTGAAGTAGTTTCAAAAGAGGTTTAATTAATACATGCCTTGAATGCAGAAAAATAAAGCAATTACTATAATTTTTCCCACACATGTTCATTTGTATGTTTTTTTCCATATTGTAACACATCATTAAATGTCACAAAGTAAAGGGGAAAATTAAGCAGTTTTTGTGTATTTATTTTATTTTTATTAAAACTTTAATTTAATAAATTTAAATGTAAAAATTTTATTATTTTATTTTTTCATATTTACCATTTGGGCAACATGATGCCTTTGAAAGACTTTTGTCCTGAATAATAAAATTATTTAAATTATAAACAAAGACTGATACACTGTATTTATATTTGTTCTTTAAACATTTTTTTGTGTTTGATGTCTTTGTACTTTAAGCCAATTTGTTCTCATTAGTAATGTTTTTGTCTGAGTCAAAACGAGAAAGAAGGGAAGTGTGATTTATTTTTTTTTTCATTGTAATGCAAGGCTTGTTGTTTGCTCGTTAGCGCTCATCATGGATGTCTGGCAGAGCTTCCCGACAAAAAATAACTTGATTTCTCACTGGTACAATATGTATGGTTTCAATGGATTTAGAGCATGGAGATGCATGCAGCCACCTCCCTGCATGCTTTACAGTTGCCATACCAACACTGAGATTAGTTTTTGCTGCATACATGTGCAGCTACGAATATGTTTTTTTTATCTGTCTGTATTTTGACTTATTCTGTCCCTTAGAAAGCATCTGTGTACGCTATGATACTCCGAGAACCCAGGTGGCAAAATCCCAACTGGCATCCTGAGAAAGCATGCACACAGAATCCCAGAGTGTCTGAAGTCTTAGCTGGGCTCAGTCCATTCATCTATTGCTCTCCATTTCACACCACACCAAGCTTTCCCCCCATTTAATTTTGGTGTGCCTCATTTACTTACCCTCTCCTTCTGTCCATCTCTACTCACTCTCAGCCGTTCATTTGCTCTTTCTCTTTTTTCTTATGTAATGTGTGTGAGTGTATAAGAGAATTGAGGGAGGAAGAGAGAGAACGGCTGAATGACAGTTGGGTGAGTGTCCTTGCCTGATGCAGGGCTTTAAAGAAATCTGGCTGGATGGTGAGACACTCCCTCTTTTTGTTTGTCTCTCCTTGTCCATGTTGAGTGGTTGCCAGGCTCAGCTAAGGGGACTGGAAGGCAGTGTACTCCCTCTTCAAAGCCATCCCCTCTGGCAGTATTTAGCCACACCATTCATCTACATACACACTTGTAAAAACACATGCACACAGGCTTGCACAGTTGAGGGCAAGAAAGCGAGCCAAAAAGCATCCTGGGAGGGTTAGATCTGGATAGAGAAGAGAAGAAATGGATGGAAATGGCTGGATGGGTGGATGATGATGATATGAGGTGGAATGAAGAGAGTGAATGATTAGATTAGCTGAAGATGTAAAACCAGAGACAGGAGACAGTTGGAGGAGACAGCCGCACAGTAAATATGACTCCTGGTTGTTGCAATTCAGTAGTCAGAATGAGGAAAAATTACACAAAACTGTGCACACCACATTCACAGTCTGTTTCATTTAAAAATAGATTTCTTTTGTAAAATGCTCACCGTAGTATGGAGCTACATGAGTTTTTTTTTTTGATAAATAACTCCTTTTCTACTAAAGAGAAGCGCCATCCATCTTGTAGGACAAAACAAGCTGTTTACTGAGAAAACAAGTTAAACAAACAAACATAGTGACAAAAAAGAAATGACACTACATATGAGTTGACAGTACAGACACTTGTATTACGGTCTCGTATTAGGAGGGTGTGGCACCCTCTTGGGTCTTGGACTGCGTACAGGAGCATCTCAACATGACATAGGCAGTCCATCGGCATGCTTGTTTAAATAATGTACCACAGTGCTGTCTGAGGACGCGTGAAACATGGGGACACATACAATAGTCGTCCATGGTGATGCTTAACTGGAATTCATAGCTGAGCATGATGCAACACCACACGTTGTCCATGTCGCTTGGTTACAGCACCCCTCCAAATGCAGCTGTTTTTGCTCAGGTGTTAATAGTAGGTTATGTATGTGACAGTGAATTTGAAGTCTGACTGATGTCAGTCACTGAAACAAGATTCAAGATGACTCGGTGTGTTGTAAAAAGTTTAATATCTGGATCCTCTGTGCCTGGTGACAATCACTCACTGTTTTGACTGACTGTCAGCTGATCTGGCTACACTACTCTTCTGCTTGGGATGTTTCAGCAATGTATCCCAATATTTGTCAGTATGTGGGCCAAAATACAGATCCTTCAGAGTGCTTAATGTTTTTGTTAGTAAGTGTAAATAACCCCTGGTTCTTCATACTCCCCCCTTCAAAAAAAATGCCTGGTGTCCGTGTGTATGAACTCATTCCAAAAGATGTAACTTCTTGCATCAGGGACTATTCAGGAGACCTTTAATGCTGGTACAAAGTGAACAATCATGTTTATTGACATTTTTCATGCAAACAAGGTTAATTATTATTGAAGGTGCAGACAGTGCAAAATTGCACATCCAATCCCCCAAAAAACGCCCAAGTGGATACCTTCTTCTTAGCATTATGTGGTTGTGAAAGAGGTCTATTTTTATCAACAAGCTGCCAAGTTTTGTGCTGAGTAGGTAGTCAGGGGAGGAGGAGGGATGGAGGGTTATAGAGCTGAAAACAGCTGCCTCTTGTTGCAGGACAACAAAACTGATGAAAAACACTAAACAGACAAAAAATAGTGCTGTCAAATTTATTGAGTTTATTTATTTTTTAGTTTATTTGTTCAGTCTAGTGGTAATTTGATGATTTGTCCCAACTACTAATTTACTTCACAGTGCAAGAACTAGTTTATGATGTTTCATTAGAAAAAACTTAACTTAAATGTAAACTGTAATTGGTAAAGAAAAATGCATCTAATAAGAATAGATTGGAGATATTGCGTTATGTCATTGTGTCATTAGTAATAAAACTACTTCAGCGTTACTTGAAATAAGTCACTCTGTGCTTGCATTTTATGTCATGTTTTGTATTTTTTGGAAACGGTTTCCCCAGTTTTAGTTTCTGAGTTTCTATTAGTTGCCCATTTATTCTTGAGAAATTGTATCACTTTTGAAGTGGGGTGTGAGTATAGTTATTTATTTCTCTGTGCTGGAGGCTTGCCTGTTCTGTTAAGGAAAAAACTAACTGAAGTAAATAATTGCTAGTCTGAACGCCACAATGGCTGATAAATCAAATGGTAGCCATATTTTTATGCACATTCACAGTCACATCTTATTAGTTATCTTGTGACTGTTTTGATGGTGATGGGTTAGTTGGATTTGCAGGGAGGGCGGTGGGGTGTGTGGGGGAGGGGTTTTGTGGTGTTCTAATCTATGTTTAATTGTAAAGTTGTTATGTTTTTGTATGGACCCCAGAATAGTCCTCACTGTGGTGAGGACCTATGGGGATTTTTAAAAAATAAAAATAAACAAAATCTCGTCAGCTTTTGACTCAAACATAAGACATATAACATTTTTTAGATTAGAGCTGGCCTGAAAAGGTTTTTCTTTTTCAGTGTAGACTGGAAAACTGGTTGAGTAAATTGTAGTGCATTCTATGGGCTCAGCTCCTGCAGTGTTTTAATTGGCATGTTCTTTTTTTAAAAGTGAGCTGAATTTATCTGTGCATTTACTCCAAGTAATTGGACCATTAAAAAGCTTTTGTATGCTGCTGGCAACATGCAGTCACACTGTAAAAAACAGTAAAGGAAAGGTGGTTACATGGGAGGAAATGATACAAGGGAAAATATGTTAAAATGGAAGCTAGGGAGCAGCTCCACACTGCTCTCTGTGTCAGGAATGAAAAAAGAACTGACATACCCAAATCTGATCAAAGCTTTTTTCTTTCTGCATTTTACAGATCCGTTTTGTGTTCCTCCTAATATTTTTTTGTTTGTATGTGTTTGGGCACAGGACGTCCAACAGCAGTGTGACCCTGTCCTCATGTGTGTCGATGGAGCCATGTGCGTGTCCAGAAGACTCTATGTTTACTGCTTTGTCCCATGCTGATGTTACCTTTCGCAAGATGGAGGGCTACCTGAGGACCAGACAGCTGTGTGATGTCATACTAGTAGCTGGAGACAGAAGAATACCTGCTCACAGGTAAGGGTAAAAAAAAATGCTACAATGTTACACAAACAAAACAAAGCTTATTAGGGGGTTAGCTAAGATTAGCAGATTTGTTTAACCCAAGATGTGTAAACAGTTAAAAATCACAACATTTCCTATTTTCTGCTATTTTCTACAACAGAAAAACCTGGAATGAACATCACAACATCCAATTATCTTCATGCAAACATGAGAACACAAACCTCTGCACATATGAGACTGAAAGAGATGCACACACAGTCTGTTCATGAGAAGTTCCTTCTCTGCTGTTGTATCTCTGTGTTAAATTTATATTTGTCAGCAGAGTTTCTGAGTCATTCATCAGTCACTGGACACACTATCTCACACGTACACTCATGCCTGCTGTGCACCTTGTAGTTTCCCACACCCTGCTTCGTGTCTGCTGTGCTGTGGGCATGTGGCTGTTGGTGTATCAGCAGGGGCCAAGTGCACACTGACAGAGGCATAACAAATGTTATATTTCATCAGAAAATAACTCCTTTTCTCTTTTTGTTTAATTTGATTATATTTTAGGGCAGAAAGGGTGAAAATGAATACCTTGCTTTACAAGAATCCTAATAGTGTATACGAAAGAATATGTCTGTGTTTATACTGTATATTGAGAAAGGACGTAGGAGTAAGGCATCTTTTTTTAAGTAATTACTTTAGCTGTTTATTTTATGTATGTTTATGATAAAAGTGTTTTTTTTAAAGCATAGCCCAAGTCTTTCTGTTACGTCCTTTTTTGAGAATATTCAACGTTCAAGACCGTTGCCAACCTTCCCACATGTGAACGTCTCAGAAAGTTCAGCCTGAGGTCAAACTATGCAGTGCTTTGAGAATTTGCAAAACGGCACAAGAGCTGAATCTCTGTCTCTCCCTCCTTTAGTTAGGACGTAAAAAAAAAGGATGACAGCATAATTAGAAAAACACTGAGCAAGTAAAGCTTGTTAGGAAGTGTTGGGAGGTGGGAGTTTCTTCTCTGTAAAAGAAAAACTACACCATGAGTAAGATTTGCAATATTCTCTGAACAGACAAGAACAGAGCGGCGATGTTTGGCTAAACTGCTCAGTGCAGAGTTTGGAGAAAACCAAACAGTATATCAGAACAAACACTATAAACCAGCTGTCAAACATGGTGGTGAGGGGTTGATGATTTATGCTCCTGTTGAGTCAACCATGAACTCCTCTATATTAAAGTATTCTGGAGTCAAGTGCATAGCTCTAAATCCCTCATTTAGACAATAATTTCAAGTATACCACAAAACAGAAAAGCTGAAATTACAAAATAATCTATGGGTTGGAAGAGCTGTCTTAAAATTCAGACGTCAATATGAAAAAAATTCTAATAAAGCTATGCAAAAAAATGTCCACAAATCTCAAACATACCAATGCCTTATTTGAATGTTTTCTGCATAATTTGTATTAACAGAGTTTTAAATATTTTGTACAAGACTAAGAATTTGCAGCCATGCCAGCCCAGTTCAAGTAAGTTATCCTTTGTGTTAAAGTTAGTTTTATCAAATTAAAGATTTGAGGAATGAGAACTAAGTAGTTAGTTTTGCAAATACACACTTTTTATCCTATAACCTCTGTTAAAGAGCCATGCACGTATGCGTTCAAGATGTTTTGAAAGCAGCAGGACTCTATTTTACTTTAAACTAACACTGTTTAGTAGATTATAGTTTATTATTATTTAAGGGGTAGAAGAAATTAAACACACTGTTGTGGACACAGATAGTGTACTCATTTAGAGTCATGAACATCTATTTATACTGTACTAAGTTGCAAATACTGCATTCAAAGCATGGTACTACACAAACTTACCAAAGATTTTAAAGGGTTGTTGCAACACTTCAATCTGGATTAAAACAGCAATTCCACTAACTGAAAATTACTCACATCTTGCAATAACTTAAGACACGCTGGTCGTCATGACTAGCAGCTGATCCTTTGTTCCTTCCTTTATATCCCTACATACGCCAGTACATGTGGAGAAAATCACACCATTTAGGGAAGTCCCTCGTGACCTCCGTTTTGTTTTCTTCCCTCTCTGTTTTTGCGTGTAGATGTGCCATTTGTTCCAGAGATACAGACACGGGTATTCAGTTCTTGCCCTCATTTTCCTGGCTTGAGCTTGTCTGTTTCCTGCACTCCTCACTCAGGCATTTTGTCTCCTCTCTGCTCTCCCCGTCAGAGTTCACCTCACCGCTGTCTGTTTCTTCAGCACAGTGTGTTCGTATTTGTGTGCAAATAACCGCTGCGCTGGATACAGGTTCTGTCGCTCATAGTGAGTCAGAGACCCACATAAAAGATTAAGTGTGTGTGTGCTGGGGCGATTGGAAGATAGAAAAAGAGGCACCTGACTGGAATTCTGGCAGAACAACTTCCTGCTGACTAGAGTGTATTCTGACATCTTTCTCAGCATAATTCACACACACCTTGACCACACACACACACAGTCTCACAGGTACACATCTCGTTTCTGCCTCAGGCTATCTGTCAAGGTCTCTGTGTCACACTCTGTAATGAGATTATACTCATGGGTAAAGATATACATACTTAGTGCATGCACAACGTGAAGTCTCAAACACACAAGGACACACACCTGTCGAGACACAGAAATACCCTTTAGTGTAGGGACATTAGTGGCATGTGAGTCAATTTGAAAATGATGATTGTTTTTATTATAAGCTTATTTTTGTACGATCAGAAATTGATTGACCCAAAAAATACACAAAAACCTCTCAAAGGACTTGTGCTGTACAAGTACTTGTCTTATGTTTCAGAGGCTTTTTCTCACCCCAATTTATTTATTTAGACTGTCTGCCTTTAAAGATGATCATTTCCTTTGACCTGTAGTGATAATGTTTAACATGCATGTTTGTTATATTAGTCATTAACAACTAACCCCACTGGATCCTACAATGAGATGGTGGGCAAGGCAAACGTTGAACAAAAATATGTGTTTACTTTGTATTTTGCCACACAGACCAACCTATTTTATTTATTTATTTGTTTTTATTTATTTATAATGACCCTAATACAATTTAGAAGAATCTTCTGCAGGGTTTTCTCTGCTACACTAACAAAGCTATATTGTAGAATCGTGATTTTTAGCAACTTTAGCAGACATATACGGTACTGAAATTAAAAGGAGATTTTCATCCATAGAATAGATGACCATCATTTAATTGAAGGAATCTGCTGGCTTTAAAGCTACTTGTGTGATTACATTTTGACCTGTTCACAAGCTGATCATGCTCTGCCTCGTCTGTTTGTCTCCTCGTCTTTAGGTTGCCCTTTCCCTCTCTGTTCTGCAGCCTTTTCTCTTTTATGCTTTGTTCATCCTGTCAGCAAGGTCAGAGTAGTCTGTTCCTCCGTTACAGCTGTCCATCCTCTCTGACTGATGCCAATATTTTCTCTCTCTCTCTCTCCCCCGCAGACTGGTCCTCTCATCTGTCTCAGACTACTTTGCAGCCATGTTTACTAGTGATGTGCGGGAGGCCAAGCAAGATGAGGTTAAGATGGAAGGTGTAGACCCTGAGGCGTTGTGGGTTCTGGTTCAGTATGCTTACACAGGTGCAGTTATTTTACAGAGAGTGGTGTCACTCGATGATTTTATTTACCATTTCTGAAAAATGAATGCAGATAAACCTGCGGTGCAAGCAGCCTTTGTGGAATGTATTTGATTACTGAAGATGTGTTTAGTTTATAAATGTTCATTTTGAACAGAGGGAAAAAAATGCACAATTGAACCTGACCTGAAACGGGCACATCCTCTGTATATAAAAGAGGACATTTAAAGAGGTTTCTTATACCTGTGTTTATTTAAGAAATTGGCAAAGATATCCTGCTTTTTAAATAAATTCTGCTCTTTCTATAATAGACCTACTTGTAATTTCTTGCTCTATTAACAGTAGGACAGTCATAAAAATCCCACCACTGATGTAGATTACACAAAACAGCCCAATGTAAATTCTTGTAATTGACTAACCCTGTTCCTCCTTGACTGTTCATGTCGTGCAGGCCGTCTCGAGTTAAAGGAGGACACCATTGAGTCTCTGTTATCCGCCTCCTGCCTGCTGCAGTTGTCCTCTGTTGTCCAAGCCTGCTGCTCTTTTCTCGTGAAGCAGCTCCACCCCTCAAACTGTTTAGGCATCCGCTCCTATGCTGATGCTCAGGGTTGCAATGACCTGCAGAGGGCTGCTCATGCCTACACCATGGTGGGTAAACAAGGTCACTTCAAACACTGTAAACACCGACTGTCTCTGAAGCCATTTCAAGACATTTAATGAATCAACGGCCTCTAAAATGTGGGTCTTTAAATGACAAAATGTCCTTTAGACACTGACAATGCAGACAAGTGTGTAGTACTAACACTTAATGGTAACAGCTTACAGATATCTTTCTCCTGGTTCTTTTACATCTGTGCTGACTTCCCCACAAACATTTCAGTCAGTGTTGAGTCCCGATTGGCTTCCTTTAACAAATAAGCTTCTTATTCACAGCGCATCACACACCATTACAGCCACAATAGATGTTTTTCAGCACAGAGTTACTATGGTGACGATTAAAAAAAACACTCTTGTTGTCTTGATTATTTTTCCCCTTTCTAATTCATTCCAGTCTTTTTAAATCTCTCATTTGCATCTAGAGACATTTCTGTGCCCATCTGTGTTGATAGCATTGTTCCTTCTGTTCCTTTTTCCCTAAGTGGATTTTTGTTTGGGTTTAATCAGAGCTAATTGGGCTGTGAAGTTGGTTTTTATTTTGTTCCTTTTGTTTTTTTTATCTGCATATCTTGTCTATAAAAACAATTCTAACCTAATTCTTTTACAGTCCTATTTTTGTAATTAAAAAAACATTCTACGATGGAACATGTTCATCAAATTGTAATTTCCTTCCTTTTTTATTGCTCCATAACCAAATCCTAACTGCACTGTTAACACATCTCTTACCTCTTGTTGTTTTTATTTCTCCTACTTCTCTTTTTTTCCGCAGTGCTTTAGTTTGTCTGTCTATCTTTGACACTCTACTGAACCATTTCATCACTCATCACCTCCTTTTTTCCCCCACAGGAACACTTTCTGGAAGTAGTTGGAAGCCAAGAGTTTGTTTTGCTCCCAGTGGAGGAGATGGAACGGCTGCTGACATCTGATGACATCAACGTGCCCGATGAAGAAACCGTAGTGACTTCTTTGCTTAGTTGGGTCAGTCACGATCCCTCTACTCGGCAACGCCACCTGCCCTCGCTGCTGGTTCACATCAGACTGCCGCTGCTGCAACCACAGGTGAGAGCTGGTGTATGAAAAGGACAGGCGATAAAAATATTAGATTGTGAAGTATTAGAATGAGGCGGCACAGTGGCTCAGTTGGTAGATCTATTGCCTCTCAGCAAGAAGGTTGCCGGATCGAATCCTAGCCAGGGACCTTTCTGGGTAGCGTTTGCTCTACAGTTTGTTGTATGTGGCACTGTGATGGACTTGTGACCTGTCCAGAGTGTACCCTGCCCCTTGCAGAAGCAGGTAAAGATAATAGATGGATTAGAATGAGTTGATAATCTGCCAGAGCAAAGAGATTGCAGGATTGTCTATGAGGCACATTCTGTCTATTGTTGTTCTATGCTTCATGGTGACTCATCAATACTTTGCCTCAGCCAAGTCACTGTATTGGCTAGTTCACTTAATGCTCATGCTAAAGAAAGACTTGTTGAACCTATTATAACAAACTAAAGTCAGTGTCGAGGATTTCTCATTCAAACAGGAGTCTGAAACTGAAACTGAAACAAAAGGAACTCTAGATGGTGGTAGGTCCACAAAACATGTTCAAAACGTACTTGGTTTTAATATTTAGGCAAGATTTAAACATTTTACTACAATTTGATTGATTTTGCCCTTTAAATTATTCACTTCAGAGGTAACCAAAGTTTACATCCAAGTTTATATATTTTTTCATATTGCTCTATAAGACGTCTAACTGTAAGACGTCTCTTAAAATCCTGTTCAAATGACTGTTTCATAATTGAATTGTTTATAATATTAACATTTTTATCCTTTTTAAATAAGCCTTGAGTTTTGTTTTAAACTGACTTTTCCTCTGACATTTTGTTCTCTTTCAGTTTTTTTGTTCATGTTCATTAAAAGCCGTGCGCTTGTGTAGCCAAATCTGCTGCTGAAAATGTAAAATTGGCAAAGTTTTTCCATTATGTCTGCTATAAATCCCCCTGCTCTTCACTTGTTAAGTATACAGTAGATAGATGGATGACTTTGCCCCAGTCAGCTAAAACCACAAGTAGCAGTAACATGTAATCAGGAGCGGAAGATGGATGGCAAGCAGGTAAAGCAGCAGAACGGCCCTGGAGAAGAAAGCTAGAGAGACGCAGAGCTTCAGGCTGATTTTACCTTCAACACAAACTACATAACGTGTAACAGCCCCCCTCCCACCTTGCTCCTCTCGGTCAAACTGATAAATGAATTAACATTCAGCAACCTCATGAGCTGTGAAATGCCAATAAAGTGAAATATAAACCTCACACACGCTGCAGATCGATACTCATCAACCAATTAGTCGGCTTTTTATCTGGCCTACCATATGATTACTCATCTGGATTGTGTCAATTCACCAGATTAATACCTTTAATTCCTGCTCCTCATCACCAGTGTCACATAAACGATGACGCACAGACGCGATCTAATCTTCTCAGAAGACCATCTGCACCAAGCTGTTGTATGATTAGTTTGTGGGACATTTGTGGCAAGCTGCATGTCAGTGTTGAACTAACTGTGGTGTCAAGACGAAAAACAAAAAGGGTTAAATATAAAACACAGAAAAGTACAGAAAAGAAGCGCAGAATTATTCTAAGAAAGATGTTTATTATTCCTGAGTGCTGAGAAAATGTGTGAGTTTGTTGGTATGATTGTTGAATTGTGAGTTTGGTATTTTTGATGAGGAAGAAGATGATTTAATGTTTGATTAGTTGAACTGATGAAATGTCAGCTGTCTCTGAGAATCATTGATTAATCTGTTGTAGCCGACTAAACCGAGGGCTGATACCTGCTAACCTTCTCATAATGAAACACAAATATATTCATTACAGATGCACCGATTGCTTGGTGTGTGACTGGAATTGGTCAATTTGAAGCACTTAATTTTATTTTTACCAGAAAAGCACCACAGCTTTTACATTGAGGTTTTATAAATACAGTACAGGTTTGTCCTGTTATCTAGTGTTCTTATATGTTTTGTGTAAAAGTAACAAAATGGAAGCTTAATGCAAAAGTGTGGCTCTGTATAAAAAATGTTATAAAAAATTAATATCCAACTTGTTGTTTAAGTTTAAGTCTGATCTGCTTTATGAGCTATTGGCTAGAATGAGCAGTTCATAAAACAACTTTGATCAAAACATTTTTGGAGTGGTTTAAATTTACAATGTTTTATGAATCTTAACAATATTGTCAGTTTTACATTACATTGTTATTTACAGAAAATTTTTATTTTTGGTTATTTATTCATTTTTAAGTCCAAAACCATATAATCTGGTTTATGAGAGGGATTTAAGGATTATTCCTCTTAAGTAAAATTTTATTTTTAAAAATGCCTGTGTAACCTGGGACATTTTAATTTCACATTTCCAGTAACTTGGAGAAAGAAGACCCTATAATCTTGTCATTTTGAGAAAAATGGAAAGTTTTTTGTTAATGATTTGTTTAAATGTTTTTCTAGAGCAAAGTATGTAATAAATATAAATAAGGTTTTATACAAAAATACTTTGTAAATACAAATATACTGTATAAGAATAAAATATCAATTAAAAGGAATAAAAACACAGATAAATGTTAAAACCTCAGGCTGTATCAGACCTTGCTGCTTTAATTTGGACCTTAAAATATCTTTATGAGCACAATTCAACTTGGAATTATTAAAACAATATTATGCTTACTGTCAATTATAGTGAAATCAGAATTGTTCAGAACCAAATCAGAAGTGGGCCTAAAAGACTGCAATTACTGTCTTTATTAGTCGCTGCTGCATGCTGATCTCTTGCAAGTATAATATTTTTGTTCAACACTTACAGTTTTTGCTTGGCGTGTGTTGACTTGTTAAAAAATAACTCTGAGCAGTTGACCCATTTTAACTACTTCATTAAGCTGATTTCAAAAATAATTACACATCTTGTTTCTGTTGTTCAAATAATATGATATATTGTTTCAGTTTGTGTGGTGTTTTGTTTGGAACACGTATGGCAATAAACACCTGAGAGGCCTAAAGTATGAAGAGTGTACATAGCTGGGGGATGTGTGTGTTTCCATGTGTGTTAGACTTTGAGTGTGTGTTATGAGTGGATGGCTGTCTCCTCCACATGTGAGCTCAGTCAGAGAATAACAGAGCTTTCTTTCTGCACACTTTGAGGTAAGGAGACGACAGAGAGGAGGAGGAGAAGGAGGTGGGACGTCTGAGGGATTCAGTCTTATCTCGTCCTCCACATTCAATCCCTCACAGTGTGATGAAAAAATTACCAGAGAGAAGGACAAACATGTTTTTTTTCTATATCTGTCCTCTTGTGGCATCTGCAAACACTCAAATAAATGAGGGAATTGGGTTCACTTTAATTTGTCTGTCAGTGATTGTAGCCAGTGGAAGTGCGATTTGACCCCGGCGTGTAAGCTGCTTATCCATTTACCATGCTTGTTTTGTGCTCTATACACTCCTGGCTGTGAAATTAAATTTAATACTCAGTGACCAAGTGTTGTGATTTGTACCAGAGCTTCTCTTTTACCACGGTAGAATTACGGAGGAAAGCACATTGTGGTGGAGGGGGAAAAAGGGTAAATGATTATGATCCTTTATTGTACATTTTCCTTTTTATTTAAATTCTTTTAAGAAATCTCCGAACATGGCGTGATCCAGCAAACAAACAGTTAAATATACACACAAATACAAAAATGTGAAAAATGCTTTAAATTCAAGAAACTCTTTCTGCTTGCCATCTCTTGGCACACACAAACATACAGCTATCTAAATGTAAATCATGTATTTCCTGCCTTCAGGGAGAACTTGTCTCACACAGGCAGCCGTTTCCTCTGGATGTATTTTTTAGGGAACAGTCTGGTGGATTGAAGAACTGTGCTTCAGCCCCTGGATGTTTGCGGGGTTTTGTGCTGCTTTATATCTGTGTAATGAGAGTATTGACTACAGGGCTGATGAGTTGTTGAGGACAGATTAGTGCTTTAGTGTGTCAGATGATCTGTGTGTCTGGGATCTAATCTCTCGATCAATGAGCCAGCAGCCTACTTTAGACTCTCGACCCTTTTTTGTCAGTGATAACGTGGTAACAGACAGAGGCCCATGAAACCTACACATACCTTTCATATGTTTCAGCACAAAGGTGGTACTGGTACGTGATCCGGCATGCTGACTCGTGCTTTGTTTTTCATGTGTTTAGTTTTTGGCCGACCTGGAGTCCAACCCTCTCCTCTGTGACAAAGTGGAGTGTCAGCGGCTCCTGATGGAGGGAATGAAGTATCATCTTTTGCCCCAACGGCGGCCCCTGCTGCAGAGTCCTCGCACCCGGCCCCGCAAAGCCACCGTAGGGGCCATGTTTGCTGTCGGTGGTATGGACGCTTCAAAAGGTATAACAATTTTTCCTCTCCTCCCAAATGTCACAACCTCTGAGGGAAGCTGTAGAAGACGGTCCATTTTGTTGGGAGAATAATTGAACCAAATAATGATTTTTGTCTTTTTATTAAACAAATTGTGCTCTTACTTGCAAATGGTCATAACCAGAGTTGGTATGAGCAAATTTGGTTATCACAAATTAAGGTCTGCTGCCTGTTTTGAGTACTTGATAGTCTTCACTGCATCAGTCTGGATTGGTGTTACTTTCTTGTCAGACAATGAAAACAGAAAAATGCTGTGAAATTCTGGACAAAGCAGATAGTTCATATCTGAATTTTTACAAGTAAACAAATATAATTGTATCTTTTTGTCTTCAGGTGCAACGAGTATCGAGCAGTACTGTCTACGTCGGGACACGTGGCGGCAGGTCGCCACCATGAGTGGACGGAGACTGCAGTTTGGTGTAGCTGTCCTCGACGGACGTCTTTATGTTGTCGGAGGCAGAGACGGGCTCAAGACCCTGAACACTGTGGAGTGTTACAATCCACACAGCAAAACCTGGAGTGTCATGCCTCCCATGTCCACACACAGACACGGCTTAGGTTAGCACCTGTTTTGTGCAGATTTGGACAATAAACTCACATTACAAGCTAATAAAGCTTTGGTTCCAGTTGGAACAGTTTTATAAGGCCTACTGTTTTGCTTCTACGTGTTTAAAAATGTTTGTGTGTGTATGTGTGTGTATGTGTGGAAGGTGGGGGGATGCAGACCACACATATGGCTGCACAGTTGTTCAGGCAGATAAATCTAGGCTCTATGAGAGTGTCAGCATGCTGCTAACTCTGCACACCTAATGCCCCAGATTTGGTTGCAAGCACACAATATAAACTCACAGAACTGTAGTGAAGGTGTGTGGTTGAAGTGCTTGTTTGAGTTGAAGAGTAGCCTTGATTTAATCCTAAACATCTGGCTGTCTTTGCAGGTGTGGCTGTACTAGAGGGGCCTATGTATGCAGTGGGGGGACATGACGGCTGGAGCTACCTCAGTACAGTGGAAAGGTTGGATACCTCTCACTGCTGTTTAATTCTGTGAATTTATTCACCTAAATGTCTTAGAAATAAACTTTCTGGTTTTTACTTTGTAGATTGTTTTTGTCTGATCAGACTCTAGAAACTGATTCTCTGGGTGGTAGTGGTTTTAATACTTCTAACAAAACCAGTTGTTTACTGTTTAATCTTAGAGAAACCATCACTGTTTATTTATGATGTCTTGGTGCTTTGATTTTAAAAACCCATAGCTCTGCTTTGGTACTTTTCCTACAATGTCTTCAAGGTGGGACCCCCAAGCTCGCCAGTGGAGCTTTGTTGCCAGCATGGCTACACCCAGAAGTACGGTGGGAGTAGCTGTTCTCAGTGGGAAGTAAGTGATGTCTGATTTTGTTTGTTTATTGTTTTTAGATGCCTGCATGCAAAGTTCAGTGTCAGTACAACTAAACATGTGCGGTGTTTTTCTCGGGTGTGCGCCTCCTGGTTCTGTTTAATATTTTGTGACGGCTGTCAGATATGGTTGATGAAAACATAAAGACATCAGCTGCTCTGCTGAACCTGACAGACTGTAACGTTATAAAACTGTCCAAACTTTTGTTGTATTACCTGTGATATTCTCAACCAGATGAAGAAATAAAAAACAAAAAAGCTGAATCTCCTTCTTTCTGACAATTCTCTATTCATGCAATATTGTGCAATCTGTTAGTGCTTAAGAGTATGCATTGTAAGTGACCCTAAACTATTATCACACCAAATTCTAAAGGTTTTGTAAAGCTGACATATTTATGGTCTGTCAACTTTACTAACATTTTAATGTTTGCTGTTGCTGATTATCGTTGTTTTTGATCAGTTTGAGTCTAATAGTTAATCACTTGTAGATGTACATCTAATGATTCCTTCCTTAGATTTTAATTAAATTTGTTCTCTGGTTTTTGAGATATTTTGATAAACAATTACAGAAACACAGGCATATACAAAATTACCCACTTTAATGGCACAGACATTAAATAGGTCACGTTCTTTTTCTATTATTGTTCTCTTGAGAAATGAAACCCACAAAGAGCTCATTGGGAATGACATGCATCAAATTTCATATTGGTAAACAAATAGAAACATAAAAAGCAGGCAGTAGAGGATTATGTTGTATGTCTTTGCTCTAATTCAGGTCCTGGAGGCATAAAAATAGTCTAGAGTGATGATATCAAGAGAAAACTCAACATGAGAAAAACACTCTGTCTTGTTTACGAGGGAAAAAAGAGCAAAATCTGCCAAAATCTTTGCAAAAAGAAGTGTTTATGCAAACTTAGAAGATCTTGGGCGCAGTAATTAGAAAAAGTGTCAAACTATCAGCAAACAAGCAAGAATGTTTTAGTTGGAAAACATCTAGAAGCTCTGTTTCTACGTGGGAGTTAAATATGTATGTATGGTATAAAACTGTTATCCATAATCTAAAAAAGGCTGTTCATGTGCATCTATTTCTGAAGGTGTATACAACTGCTTTGCTTACAGCCCAGAGTTTCAGTGATTCTGAATTGCACAGTATAGAAACTGTAGCACCTCACATATTTCTTGCTGGAGCACTTAGCCATAAGCCATAAATGCCAACCCATTAATAAGAAACTCCCTCATATAGCTTTGAAGCTAATTTGCCCCGAGCTCCACTCTCTCTGCTTGTTTGGAGGATTTAAGTGACAGAAACTGCTGTACAAAATCGCTCCTTTAAACAAAACCTATTCTCATACTCAGCAGCACGAGTAAAGGTAAACAACGTTCACAATAAAACATACAAACATGACTGAGACTTGATCATATCAAAGTGTCATCTCCTCACTTGTCTTCCAATAAGTCAGTGCATCGTTTTCTACTTAATAACCTCAGTTGTTTTTGTATTCAGTGCCTCAGAGAGACGCTACAGTGAAAGGCTTTATAGATGCTAATTAAAACCGAAACAACTGATTTGTGCCAACCTTGCCCAGGAGGAGCATATGTGGGTGTCAGTGTCTCTGTGGCACGTATCGTATGTGTTGTTTATTCTCTAGGCTCCTTGCCTGATGGAGCTCATTACTTGCTTGGCCAGTTCTTTTACACTTTTTTTTTTCTTGAACTTTCCAACTTCACATCCACTGATGTTTGTAGATTTGCAGAGGAGAACAAGAGCGAGCGCAATATTTTGTATGTGCATGTCCACACGCTGTCTTCTGTCTTCTTCAGGCTGTACGCCGTCGGAGGTCGTGACGGCTCATCCTGCCTGCGCTCAGTAGAGTGCTTCGACCCCCACACAAACAGGTCAGAGACAGTCGGTGGGGAGGGGTGGGTGGCTGATGGTCGTTCATCTGGCGAGAATTAATCACCTCCTCCTGGTTTATTTCCTGTCTGCTGTTACTACTAGGGAAGCACCTCTTTTTCAGAGGTTATTTATCCGCAGATCAAAAGATCCCATTAATCCTCTCAGGATGTTAGATCACAGTCAGACAGCCTCTGTTTATCAAGTACTTTCTTTAATGTGTGCTGGAGGTTCTTGTCTGATGCTTTATGATGGATTTAGAAGGTTTTCACATTTATCTTGTTGTTGTTTTTTTCTGATCTCCATTTACAGGTGGACTAGTTGTGCTCCGATGGCGAAAAGGCGTGGAGGTGTGGGTGTGGCCACGTGGCATGGCTTTCTGTATGCCATCGGAGGTCACGATGCTCCAGCCTCGTCCCTGGCATCTCGGTTAAGTGACTGTGTGGAAAGGTGAGATTGTTTTTTATTTTGGTTTTGGTTTTAATTTTGTTGTTTACAAAAAAATAAACAAAGCATTAGTTGTGGAGTGTCCCATTTTCATAAGATGTCCTCCAACTTATGGGAGATAAGAAGTTTTATGGAGCATTAATGAGTTTTAGAAAATTCAGCTGTTCCTGCATGTGAACGACTCTGCTGCTGGTTTCTCGTCATAAAAGGCGACACAGCATCCAAACCAGAGTGGGAAAATATACTAAACATCTGTGTTTTCACAGAGAAAATGTCTAGCAAAAATCTGAAGATTAACATAAATAACAAAGTATAACATGCAGGTAACCATTTCATCCAGATTTTGTGTCATATTAGTTTCATAATGGCTTGTTTTTCCTTCTCTCGGAGTCTGACGTGAAAATTCAAGACATTTCTCTTGTTGTAGACTGAATGTAAAGGTTGTTTGTTTGCAGATACGACCCTCAGACAGACGTGTGGACGGCTGTTGCCCCCATGAGCATCAGCAGAGACGCTGTAGGTGTTTGTCTCCTTGGCGACCGCCTCTATGCTGTGGGCGGATATGACGGACAGGTGTACCTCAACACTGTGGATGCTTACGACCCTCAGACAAATGAGTGGACACAGGTACTGAACACACATTCGCTATAAATATTACCTTCTCTCGTCATCAGTGCACAAATGCTTGTTTTTTTCATCACCTCTAATTTTCCGTGATCAACATGATTTAAAGCTATTTTTAAAACACAACTGACCTTCCTGCAGCTCCTCCTCCTCCTCCTCATATTTACATGTTTTCTTCTATAAATGTGTGTTTTTCCGTGAGCCAAAATTGTCCTTGAAGCTGCAGTGGTGGGAGTTAGAGGGGATTGTTAAAAAGTGAAACGATCTCATTCAGAGGCTTGTAGGAGCCTATATCTCACTTCCATTTACACCCCATCTCCTGCAAATCCTTCGGGGTTTACCAACTGAAGTCACAGCAAATCTGACATTTTAGAGACATGCGCCACGCTGAGAACATGAGAGGTGTGTGTGTGTTCAAAATGTAGTACAAATGACTGTACCAGCTCACAGACAGTCAGACGGATAATCTGAGATGTGAGGAGACACGTTGAGAACATTAAACGTGTCCTACAGGTGTTGTCAGAAACTGAGACACGCATGCCAGTGGGAGTATTGTCTGTCTGGACACTTGGCTATCATTTGTCCTGCTTGGTTTAGCACAGATCTGTCAATCAGCCTCTTCAGACAGCGTGGGATGCTGGTTGACATTAAGCTAAGACACAGGTTTTTGTGTAGAAGCAGTGGATGCAAAAACAAACAGACAGCAGAGCAAATGAAGGCACAATTTGCTGTTAAAGACACATGTGTTGTACTTTTTATTAACACGTACAATAAAGTTGATGCAGAATGTTAACCACTGTTGCACAGTGATGCAGAGCAGTGGTGCCCAATCCTAAAACATGCAACACATACTGTAAATAAATGTTTCTTTAATGTTCATTTTTTTAAGTCATTAATACAGAAATCAGTGTTTTTCTGAAGCTTCATATGCAGGTGAAGCAGCCTAATATTGATCTTTTGTTTGATGACCTTCTGAGCTACTGTTAGCTGTTACTGATGGTGTAATATTGACCGTATCTTAAATGTGTTGCACTTGTTGATCTGCAGCAGTTGTCAGTGATTGATTTTTATCTTCCAGGTTGCCCCTCTGTGTCTCGGCAGGGCGGGAGCTTGTGTGGTGGCCGTCAGACTGTGAACACATGAACACAGATATATGATGACAGGCTAAATGTATAAGATGTGGCTCAGAGGCTGTCCTCACCGTCTCCGCCGAGGCTTGAAGAGACACCAAGTGAATCGTTTGTCTTCATCAAGGAAACAAGAAACGCTTTCCTGGGCGGATTTACCCTCAGATTTTATCCTTTATTTGTGCTCACAAATCCTTCACATTTTCGCAAGAGATCAGGGTAATGTCCAGTGCAGAAATACTGGAGAAACATCTGCTACGTTTATCTGAAAAGGACAGAACATCAGCCTTTTAAAGATCTTTTTTCTCTCTAAACAAAGTGAAACATACACAGGTAGTATAAAACCTACATATCTGCTGGGAGCTTCTCTTTCTGCTGACAAAAAACAGACAGACAGAGGGAGAGATTGTTACGGCTGCTTCATCATTTTAAGCTCTCGGATTTCCTAACAAAATCTGATCGTGTGTTTTGATGCTATTTTAATACAAACCCTATTTGTATTTTTTCTTTTTGCTGCAGTTGGCAAGTACACTCCTGTTTTGCTTTGCCGCTGTTGCCCGCTGACAGATGAAAGCAGGAGTTTTGACATAATCAGCACAACCTCATAAACAGCTATTCTGTGAGAGGGTTTACTTTCAGTCAAAAACACATTATGCTTCATCTGATAATTTTCTGCATGCCTTTCACGTTGAATCAGCTCAGAGATGAAACCTCTGTGTGAATTTTTTGAACACATTACATGAAGAAATTATCCAGTCTTTTTTCCTTCTCATTTATTATCACCCACTGCTGAAAGGCAAATAACAATAATGTTTAAGACAAAGGATCTCTTGAATCGTTGGTCAAATTTGACTTAAACTGTCAGAACATAATTTTTGGATGTACATCTACAACTAATTAACTTTTAGAGGAAATCTAGTTCAAGAAGTCCACCCCAACTAATCGACATTGGCCAACATAAAATGGCTACAACTTGGTCAGTTTTACAGATACTGAGCTAAATTTAGTGTGGTAGTAGCTGACAGCCATTCTCAACACATAGTTCAAGCGCTAACAGATCTTTCGTTATTGCATTAGACCGCACATAACGTCATTTACAACTTTTGTCCAAAACAGTAACACTTCTATGTCATTTGCGAACCCATGTTGTTCTCAGTATTAAACTTTAATATGAAAGACAGTGGGCGGTAGATGGAGTTCTTTATGGAAAGCCAGGCCTTTAATTTTAAATCTGTTTTTCTTCCAGCAGCTGATGTTCATTAAGTGTTAATGGCTTTACTGCCTGAGAAATAATAATAACACAGTGGTCATCATGTGTTCATCCCTGCAGCGAGAATTTGTTTTCAATTTTCCCCCCAGAGCACAAGGTCAGCAAATGCACAGGCTCAGGTTTTTAAACAGGGTCCACTGAGCTTTTCTGTCCACCAGCCACTTTATTTTTCTTCGCTGTAGATGTTTTGTTAGAGAGTGTGTGTGTGTGTATCTGTGTGTGTGCGCTTGCGTGCGTGTGAGTATATTTTTATCTCAAATGAGAATCTTCCCTCCATTCCCCTCCACATCCTCTATTCCCTGCTGTTTTCTGTTGCACACACACACACTCTCTTGTACCATTTCGTTTTGAAGCAGGGCTGAATACCCAGACAAAAATTATCAGCCGGCCATATGATGAGACTGTGAATTTAATGATGTTGATCTCAATTTGCAGCTGCATTTTGTTTTGATGTCATGTTCAAAGTGTTATAAGACTCGACTGTATGAGAGACGAAGGGAAGATAAATCTGTGGAACAAACTTGTGCCGTCACACTCGTGGGCTGTGACAAGAAACACGAGCAGTACCGACACATCCTGTAAGCAACTCAGTTTGGTTTAATTCACGTCTGATACAAAGGAAGAAGTCTGACAGCGAGAGTTAAAGGTGTCCCTTCTCAGCTCACAAGATGCACTTTTATATTTACAAGATAGCTAAAAGCCGGGAGTCAATGAAGATAGGAATGACGCCCAAATTTACCAGCAAGACATCTACAAAAGCTGACATAGACAGAGTAGCAGTTCTACACAGTTTGAGCTGATGTTTATCCTATTCTAATACACAGCAGCATTGTTCTAGTTCCCCCCACCCCACCCCAACCCAACCCTCCATCAAACCTGCCTGCTGGTTATTTCAAGTAATTCTCTTTAGATCTCAGCAGAAGTGTGTCACCTCCACTGTGTGATTTCAGGCTGAGGTTAACAAACAAAACCACAGACATTCCAAATCAAGTTATAAATAAACTGTATACATGTACATAAATAAATCTGTTTTTGCATTACGTTGTATTTAATTCACACTAAATGTACCAAGTATTGTGTGCTTCTTTTGTACCATGAGTTCAGATGAAGTGTAAATAAAAAGGTTGATGCTACAGGTGTTTATTTTTGTCAGTTTCTAAATTTATTCTGTAATGGACACTCACTGGCAGGTAAAACGTTAGGCACCCAGATAAAAATGATTTTGACTCTGTTCTGCAAATCACCTCATGCATCCAGACCTGCTGACCCAGGACCAGCCCTAGTGCCACTTCAGTTATCTATTTGAGCCCATATCAAAATTATTTTGACTCATGCAGTTTCATTTCATTCCCGGCTTTCCATCTTGGTGCAAAACATTTTTGTCAGGGGTTGTATATTAGTTGCAGTGTTTTTTTTTATATATACATTAAAGTCAACATGTGATTTAAAACTTGTTTCTGTTTCTCCAAACATCACCGCTCCTTGTTTATGGCACAGATGTTGTTGCAGACAGTCTGCATTTTTCACGATCACCATAAACGTCCCGATGCTGTAAATTTGTTTGTTTTTACACGGTGGCTCATGTCTCCAAAGGCATTGCCATCAGTTGGTCTCCAGCGATGGCGTTTTTCAGCTCACTGCTCTTGGCTGCTGAAGTGTGGCTCTGCATTAATTTTCAGGGCCTGGAGCTTAATGATTTCTTGTTTCTCCTTAAAAGTGGCTCATCTAATTCAGCAGCTGCAGCCAAGATGGAAAGACGGCAGCAGGTTGAAGCGTTGAATAAACCAAGTGGGTTTGTGCGTGTTGGGGAAGAGGGATGCTCACAATTTATAGGTACTTTAACCCTGATGCAGCGACCGGTAGCCAACTGAGTCACTCTGTTATTTATTGCAGGGGAAGGTTTAAATCATAAGTGGTTTTGACAAACGGCTCCCTCTGGCGCTGGGAAATGATGCCGTTGACCTTGTCTCGCGGCCTTAACAGCGCCTGATTCTATTATCCCTGACAGAAACAAGAGGGAGACAGAGAAATGTTGGAGTCTGCATGCTCAACATCCAGATGTACAAATATCCTGCAGATGCCTCAGACATGCAGCAGCAGCATATTTTACCACGAGTGTACCTGTCTGCTTTAACAGGCAGCTTGATATATAAATGAGTCCGTTTCTGCGGAGCTCAATGCCACTCTGCTTTACTGCACAGAATCCAATCCACTGTTGATGATAAATCTCTGAGCAAACTGTTTAACTATGAACCCTCCACAAGGAAATAAAGAAACTTTAAGTTTGGCTTTTAATTTTCAAAGTTGTGCAAATATTAATAAAGGGTTGTAAGAAGCACGATATGTCATTATCAATCCTTGCCAAAATGTAAAAGGTGGGCAATAATGTTTTTGCACTTATCTGTGTGTCTGTTAGCAAAATATCTCATGGACCACTGGACAAATTCTATTAAAACTTGCAGAAAACAATCACTGAATGTATTTCCTTCCTGTTAAAGATGGCTGCAACAGCCAGCTGAATTTAAAAACACAAAAAGTAACTTATTTCAATTGTACAGATACTGACTTAAAATTTGCTGTGGTAGTAGCTGAGACTGAAGCCCAACACAAATTCTGAGCACTAACGCAAATCTTTGCCTCTACCTACAGCGTTTGGAGTAAACACTAACAGACTGTTAGCAAAATATCTCATGAACTACTGCACAGATTTAAATGAAACCAGTATTTACAAAACTGCAGTGACACTCACTTAATGTGGGACATTAATCTAGCTGCACTCCTGTAGTCTTGGTTGGTATGAAGACAGAAATAGTTATGGAAACAAAAGCGAAGAGCGTGGTCTGAAACTTTGGATCCACTCTTTGTTTCTATGTTCTCTTTATATCGTTTCCTGCAAAGTGAGGCTGCCCTGCAGATAAATCCTTACACAGAATATTTTCTTGTTCATACTGTGCATACAACAACACAGTGAATGTTTAAAGCTAACAGGGCCAGCGTCTGTGTATAGAAATATAGACTGCAAATCCAATGCTGCCGAAGATCCCAGATTCTGTCAGATCCCAGAATGTTCCTCAGGACAGTTTCAAACATTTGCATAATTCAAACGGAACAAGGCAAAGTTCTGGAAGGGAGTAAAGATCAAGAAGCAACTACAGCCCAAACGGAATGAAATGACTAATTATGACCTATTTTATTCTGCAGCTGCAGAAATAGTAAGTTAGGCCACCACAGCAGCACAGAGTAAGGGTGTCAGATGAATTAATCATACTTCACAATTCATTGGAGGACCTGAAAGATAATTTGCACAGAACACATTTTGAATTTATCTTTTTTTAAAAATGTAAAAGTTGAACTCATTTGGGATTTACTGTCTTGCTGGCAAAAACAAGTGCTTTTAATATAAATTCTTTAGTCTATTTTTGTCTCTTTTCTTTTTTGCTTGAAAATTCATCCAGCTGCTCCCTTCTGTGCATCTTAATGAGATCTGAGTCAGCAGGGTGTGTTTTGCTTCAGCATGCCGGAGCACACCGAGGAATATTTGTGTCGCATGGCTGTTTTTTCATCAATATTGCTCCCTGGGATGTTCAGGGGGAAATAAGTTGGCATCTTTCCATCAAATTTAAGGACAGTGGAGAAGACCTTGATATGGTACTTTTCCTGCCTATGGTCAGGAAGGAAAATAGAAAAGGAGGGCATTAGTTAATGTTATTTTGTTTCAAATGAACTAAATGGTGGTCTCTTCAGTCTTTTGAGAGGATGGCAGATTTAAAAAGCTGAAGTAGAGTAGATGTTTTGGAGCACAACATGGTCAATCAAAATATGTGCAGAGCTGCCACCTGGTGGATCAATGATGAAAGTACAATATTACTGATCATAGTTCATAGTCTTTTCTAAAATGCAAACTTATTTAGGCATACATCGTGAAAGCAAATGCAAGTGAACAATTATGGCAAAACCCCTTTCCCCCTCTCGCTTTTCAGTGGTGAGTCAGTCTCCTCCATCTCACTGTCCATCCTCTGTTCATGTCATTCTACCTGCATGTCCTTTCTAATTGCATCCATAGGTCTATATCTGCTCTTTGTGTTTTTCCTGGCAGCTGCATCTCTAACATCCTTGTACCAATATATCCACCGTCTCTCCTCCAGACACGCCCAAACCATTTTAGTCTGGCCTCTCTATCGTTATCTTGTTTAACCTGTGAGGTTCAGATTATCTCATTCCTGATCTTATCCGTTCTTGTCACTCCCAAGAAGAAACACTTTGACCTCTGCTCCTTGAAACTTCTTCTCCTTGATTTGTTGCAAAACCAAAACCCCATTTATTTTTTGGTTGGGAAAAATTTAATTAAATTAAATTAAAATAATCTAAAACATGCAGGATTATGGTGCCAGTCCAGTGACATATATGTAAGACTTGTGCTAAAATGGAGTGTATAGACAAGTTATTTGAACAACTAACCAGCCTGACTGATCTCTAAAGTTCACATTAATTCATTCTAGCCTGGAGTCTCAGTTTAATCATCTTTCATAGTTAAGACTTATTTATTTAAAAGTTTAGTTTTTATCACAGGTGTTAACAGGTTTCAAACTGATCTGTACAGATCAGGAAAAACTGATCAGAAAAAAAGTCTTTTCAAACAGAAATTATGGAAAAATAAAATACTAGCAAAGTTTATATCACAGTGCACTTTTTTATATAGTTTCTCATTTTGCTGGTATTATTTTCTTTAATAGATACACGTTGGTTACTAATCTCACACTACAACGAAAAACAGGAACAATTGTCAGCATTTCGTTTTCATTAACAAAAAATACTTGTTTATAATCAAAAGTAGGAAAAGTTTTCTGGGTAACGTAGTGACGGCACCTTATTGGCTCCTTCCTGTTGTCATGACATCGGCGCAGCAGACGCTTCAGAGAAAGGCATTGTGGGAAAAAAACACAAAGCTTAAGTCGAAGATGCTTGCTTTGAGAACAAATGCCTCGTTTATTTAAGCAAACGGCATCCAAATGAAGGTTGGTACTCGATGAAGCATTAATAACACACAATATCGTTGTAGTTTTATCGATTTTAGCTTGAGTTTGCTCACGTAAATAGAGTTTAGCGAGATATTTGTGTGCAGCCTTGAGCTCTCGGGCGTCCGAGTTCTCTTAGCTAACATTAGGTTGTGGACTTTTTCTTTTCTTGAGCTGTTTTCATTTTTCGTCGTAGTTTGCTCTCCTTTAACTAAATAATCTTAATATTTAATACTTAATGTTTTATTGTGAAGCACAGCCTTTTAATAGTGTCTTCGTACACCTTAGAGTTAAAGTAAAAGTAAGTTTCCGCCTATGAGAGTGTAATATTTATGATTACTATTATTTAGTTCTATCGGGTCCTAAAACCTGGTAAATGGCTCCTCAAGTAAGCAACTCAGTCAAAATTCAAAAGCAGTGAGTAGAAAAAAATATCCTGGGATTTCATAGATGTTTGATTGAGGTTCTGTGAGCTACAACTATTGTATATAAAGATTTTATGTATCTTATCACTCTTAACAGGAGAGGAATGTCTTTAAGAAGTTAAACAAGAGTAGAGTGGTCTTTTTTTTCCACAGAGTGTTTTTAGTCTTGCTGACAAAGCTTGGGCGGGTTCGTGTCTTCTGTATAAATGGCAGAAAAGCTTGGGTAATTACATTGCTGTCGCTGGGTGAGTACCTGTTGGGATAAAGCACAATTTCTTTAAATGTTTGTGAGGAATTGCCTCCTAAGTTAGGATCAATGTTACAATGATGGTTATGAACTTGAACTGGGTTTCATATCATGCAGGCAGGACAACACAGTGAAAATATTTGACCGACATGGACAGAAGTGGACAGAAATCAACCTTCCAGGGTAAGTGTGAGAGGATTTTTAGAAACCTCACCTTGGTCTTGTCAGATTTTCCCATAGTTTTCACATTATATTAATTTCCCCTTCTCACACTCTTTTTAGCCGCTGCCTGGGAATGGATTGGGATGAGGATGGCGACATTCTGGCTGTGATAACTGCAAAATCCAGCTCCATCTACCTGTGGGATGCTAGTGTCAATAAAATATCACATATAGACAGCGGCATGAGGTAATACAAGCATGCAGGAAAGGAGAAAGGGGATTAGCAAAACAACAGTTCTGTCTTAGATTCACTGGTAGAGAGTTGTGTTAATCAGCTTTTACACTCTAGATTTATTGCTGTTGTTTGTGTCAGCAAAGATCAGATGACCTTCATCTTGTGGTCTAAAACTGGGCCCCTCTTGGCTGTTGGGACGGCAAAAGGAAACCTGTTAATTTACAATCGGCAGACCTCACGCAAGATTCCTGTATTGGGTAATACACACACCAAATGAACATTTTCTGATGATTTTTTTTTTGTCTTTATTCTGATTTATTTAAATGTTTTTGTACACTCTCTTCCCCCGCTTATTAGGTAAACACACCAAAAAAATCACCTGTGGGTGCTGGAGTTCTCAGAATCTACTCGCTCTGGGTAGTGATGACAACACTCTTAGCATTAGCAACCATGAGGGAGACACAATCAGACAGGTAGTGTGTGTGTGTGTGTGTGTGTGTGTGTGTGTGTGTGTGTGTGTGTGTGTGTGTGTGTGTGTGTGTGTGTG
>JAVKLF010000100.1:5252262-5263785 GCA_034783495.1 Millerichthys robustus
TGTAGCTTACCACCATCAGTGTATGAATGTGTGTGTGAATGGGTGGATGTCTGTAGTGTAAAGCGCTTTGGAGTCCGCAGGGACTTGATAAAGCGCTATATAAGTACAAGCCATTTACCATTCTCTCCCCACCTTTAGTTTCAAACAAGTTATTTTCATTATCAATAGGATTATAGTATATAAAAAAATAACCCACATGTTCAATCAGAAGGTATTTTTTTACAGTTTTAGGTTTATTTATAGTTGCAGAGAATTGTTTTGGCTAGATCAGGGTCACCAAACACCATGTTTCAAAGGCCAAATTTTGAGTTTGCAAACTGAACTTCTTAACACATTTATGATTAAGAATGCAGACTCATACTGATGTAACCAAAGGTGGTGAGGACTAATGATTTCTCCCTCCACTCAGTTTTCTACATTTCATTTTGTTCACATCTCGGTACGTCCACAGCAACGTAACGAACACCTTGTTCTTGTAGTTTCTGACGCAGACAGAGGCTGAAGCTGCAACCTGATTCGGGGCTAACCCCACCCATTCTTCTTTCTGTCATGTGCTCCGTTTCTTCCTCAGTTTATACTCTTAAATTAGCTACACCACTCTCATTCTATAACAGTATACAGTAGACATACTTTATTACATCATTTCAAAGCATTTCAAAGCAGTGCAATAAAACTGGCTGCATCTGGACTTTATTACCGTTCATTCTGGACTTTAAAAACCACTGCACTCGATAACAGAGTTGCATCGTAATATAAAATGAAGTCTTTCTTGTTTAATAAGAGTTCTATTCTACTCTACTCCTGTGAAATAATTTTTTTCTTAAATAACTTGATTTTAACAATAGAATACATTATTTTGACAATTCTTTTTTAAATGAAATGACTGATTTCCAGTCCTTGTTTGTTTTGTTTAGACTCAGATGAGGAGGAGGAGCAAGTGATAAAATCAAAGAAATCCTCCAAAAGGAAAGGAGCAGCCAGCAAAGCAGAACCTCCTAAAAAAGATCCTGTTCAGTATGTTTCTGAAACAGGTGATTTGCCATCTCCATCCCACTTTTTTTTTTTCACTATTTCAGTAGCGGAACACAAAAACATTTCTAAATGTTCTTTGATGATATTACAAAGTCTTTTTTTTTCTGCTCATAGACTCCGACAGTGACAACTTTCTGTCCTTGAAAGTTTCCAAAGTCAAACAGAACGGCTCGCCCAAAACAACTAAGCCAAGCTTAGAAAGTTCTCACTCGGGAAGCAAAGATCAGGTGAAATCTCCCATCAAGCCCTCCTCCAGTCAGGCCAAACCTGGGCTGAAAAGCACTCTTGTGCCTACAACCCCTAAGTCAGCTCCTCCTCCACCCAAACAAACTCCCACCTCTGTGCTCGACTACTTCGGCATGGGGACTATTCACCGCTCAGACAAGAAGCTGGTGGCCAGCACCAAACGAAAGGCAGTGAGTTCTGATGACTTATCTGCCTTCCACCTCCTTTTATAATCTTTTTTTACTTTAATAAACTCAAATCCTCACAGAACAAACTGACTTTGTAAAAACGTCTCTGTCCCTCAGCCAACTCGAGGCTCAGACGACCTGATAAGTGATGAAGAAATGGCTCGGCAGCTGCAGATGGAAGAGGAGTTGGAGGTAGGCAGACCAACAGCTGCTGCTTAATTTCACATGTAGTTAAAACTGAAACGAGTTTACCGATCAGTCTGTAGACCAGAAACTTGACTATCATTCAGTGGGACTTAGAGACCATAGTGTCTGAGGGACAATAATTGTCTGATGTTCATTCTTTAGAAAACATTTACAAATCCAGGAAACCTGCATGTTTGCACGTTTATGTTGTTGCAATAAACTGATTTGTGTTGTAGAATCACCATTAATGAAAGCCTTTTTTGTTTACATTGGATAAAACCAGAAGTTCTATCTGTCACCTTTTTTACAATAAGGAGAAAAATGTTTCCAGCAAAATGACGGATTTGACAAGTAAAGGTTTCAACAGAATAAGCAGTTTTTGCAGACAAATATTTAGCTAAATGTTTTATGCATTTTTGTAACAAAACATATGAATACTTAAAATTCTGCTTTCTTTAATGTGACTTTTAAACTATTTTAATATCTTTTCTGTTTACAGATAAATATTAGTTCATTCTGCTTGTCTGATCTTATGCTTTTCATTTTGTTTTCATTTAGCTGGAAAAACAGGTTCATGATGATGAGGAGTTTGCCAGAACTCTGTCCATGCTGGACTCAGAGCCGCAAACCAAGAAGGTAACGAGTGCAGTTAAAAAAAAGTTACATTCACTTCTTTTTGGAGTGAAAATTTACAAATAATTTCTTCACCCAGGCTCGCAAAAGCTCTGAAGATAAGCCAGGTCCAAGCACAACCCCCAAAAAGAGCAGCACGGCTGCTGCAGTTATCGGTGGCCCAAGCAGCCCCTCGAAGACCAGAGGAAGCCGGTCAGAGGTCGGGAGTAATCCTTCATCACCCAGAAAGAGCCCCATCAAAACCAGCTCCAAACTAGCAATGATGAAAAAGAAGGACGAGACGAAAGATCAAGGAGCAAAGAACAAAACGCCCACTAAAAATAAAATTTCTCCCAAAAAGGAGCCTCTTAATTCTCCCGTTTCAGACATAAAGTTCACACCCAAAACAGAAATGAAACCAACAGCACCGAAAACCTCTCCCAAGAAACCCGAGGTGAGTCACAAAGATGACTTTCAAATTGTACTGAAAATATTCTAACAACTTGAAATGGCAATGTTTTTAAAACATTGTTTCGGTTCCCCAGATTACAAGTATCAGTCCTGAAGATGCAGAGAAGAAGACGCACACTTCAGCTTACAGAAATTACCTGAATAGAGAAGGACCACGAGCTCTGGGATCCAAGGAAATCCCAACGGTACAGTCCATCAGCTGCAAACCAGCTACCTCTCAAGGAAAACCATAACTTATTTGAAAGAATACGCTCTGTTTGCATATGAGCTGATATCCTACATCTAGCTGAGCTAAACCTGGAGACATATTTAAGTCAGATGTTTTTTGTGCCTTTCAGGGAGCAGAGAACTGTTTGGAGGGTTGTGTGTTTGTGTTGACGGGAGTCCTCGAGTCAATGGAGAGAGACGATGCCAAAACTCTGATTGAGCGTTATGGAGGTAAAGTGACGGGCAACATCAGCAAGAAGACCACCTACTTGGTTCAGGGCAGAGACAGTGGCGTCTCTAAGCTGGAGAAGGTGAGTAACAAACAATTCAGAAATCCAGGTTCTGTAACTTCAGGAAAAAAAAAAAACTTTATCTGAAGAATTTTGTCTTCTCTCTTTTTTCCCATCTTTGTGCTGAATCGATTCTCTGAACGCAGAATGTTTTGAAACAGTAGAGTTTTATTCTCTTTCTCTGCTCAGGCGGAGAGTTTAGGCACCAAAATCCTCGATGAAGACGGTTTGTTGGACCTGATCAGAAACAAACCAGGAAAAAAGTCAAAGTATGAGATTGCTGCAGAGGCGGAGGTCAGTGCTTGAATAAGTCACTGTAAATATAAGTTTCAATAAACAAAACATAAAAAAACAATTCAAATTTATTTTTGTCTACGATGGGTGTATGTATTGTGGTGATTTTCTGTTGTTTTTGTAGAGCAATGCTTCAAAGACCAAGACACCGCCCAGCCACACCTCAAAGAGCACCCCGAAAGCCCAGAAGATCTCTCCTTCGAAGGGAAACTCCAGGTCCCCCCACACCCCAAGTCCGTCCAAGACCGGACAGGCACGAGGTCACAGCTCCGGTACCGGTGATGGCAGCACTCCACCTGGGAGGGGCTCGGGTCACTCGGCTCGGAGGGAACTGGGCCTGCCTTCCTCCTCTGCCCCAGGGCCCTCACCTCCATCACAGACAGGGGAGTGCCTTCTTTGGGTGGACAAGTATCGTCCTCATTCTCTGAAGGCTGTGATTGGCCAGCAGGGGGAACAGAGCTGTGCCAACAAGCTGCTCCGCTGGCTGCAGAACTGGAACAAACATCATGGCGGCGGCGGCGGCGGCAGCAGCAGCAAACCAGCAGGTAGCAGAAAACTGAGCTGAGTTTATTTATTTAAATTTTGGCTTTTAAAATAAATCTTTGTCTTTAAGAAAGTTGTGTTTAATGTTTTTGCAGCCAGGTTTGGTAAATTTGGAGGAGGGAAAGATGACGGATCAGGATACAAAGCTGCTCTGCTCTCTGGTCCTCCAGGAGTGGGGAAGACCACCACAGCAGCACTGGTCTGTGAGGTCAGTGTGAAAACACATGTACACACACGGACGTTTAGTGGGGAGCTTATGTTCTCTATGTATTCAGAGATTGTCAGTCTGTATTTGTGTATTTGTGTGGTTTGAAGGAGTTGGGTTTCAGCTACGTGGAGATGAACGCTAGCTGCACTCGCAGCAAAAACAGTCTGAAGGAAGTTGTTGCAGAGTCACTCAACAACACCAGTATTGAAAATTTCTACAAAGGTGACTCATTTTTTAACTATTGTTTCAACTTCTTTTTCTATCTAAATGTAATTTGTACAGCGCTTTTATTTTTCACAAAGAAATAAAATCATTCTTGTTTAGAGTTAAATGTCTCTTTTCAAAGCTATAACAGCTACACTTTTAAAAGTGACATTTTATTTTCCACTTATAATTGTCACCTTTGTTTTTTTTAACACAAAACGTTTGTTTTTGTTGTTTATCAGGAGTTTTATGTGTTTATTTACGACACTAAATTCTCTTATTGCCTCCTAAATGCATTCAGTGTGTGATTAAAGTGTAAAAATATAAATTCCCTTATATGAGAGAAATGTACAACAGGAGCTCTGTGTGTGTTTCAGGTACATCTCAGACAGTGACCAGTAAGCATGTTATGATCATGGATGAGGTTGACGGCATGGCCGGTAATGAGGACAGAGGAGGAATGCAGGTAAACATTTCATTTTTTTGGACTAGATTATTATTTTTATTACATTTTCTAATGTTAGACATCATTCTGAACATTTTCTCAGAACTTATTCGTATTAACAAGTGACTTTGTGTCTCGTTTAGGAACTAATCGGACTGATAAAAACCACAAAGATTCCCATAATCTGCATGTGTAATGATCGCAACCACCCCAAGATCAGATCGTTGGCTAACTACTGCTTCGATCTGCGATTCCAGAGGCCACGAGTGGAACAGATCAAGGTGCACATAGTCTTCCTCATCTGTCAGCAACATGGACTCATTTATGTTTAAATAACTTGCTGAGTAAATCCTGATATGATGTACAAATAGACTTGAATCTTCTCTTCAACTAATATTTATTCTAATTAAATGTTTGTTTGTTTTTTTTTCATTTTCAGGGAGCCATGATGTCGATTGCTTACAAGGAGGGAATTAAGATCCCGCCTCCAGCACTCAATGAAATAATTTTAGCCTCCAATCAGGATGTCCGACAGGTAAAGAGTTCAAAGCATTGTGTTTTATAAGAGGTGGAAAAGTTTTCTCACTTGGCTCCCACCTGCAGGTAATTCACAACCTGAGCATGTGGTCAGCCAAGGACAAGGTGATGACGTATGACCAGTGCAAGTCAGATGCAGCCAGCGCCCGCAAGGACATGAAGCTGGGGCCGTTTGACGTCTGCAGGAAGGTGTTTGCCTCAGGGGAAGGAAGTGTCCACATGAGCCTCATTGACAAGTCGGACCTCTTTTTCCACGACTACTCGCTGGCGCCACTGTTTGTCCAGGAGAACTACGTGCATGTCCGTCCAGCTGCAGCCCGGTGAGAGAAGCGTTCTGGTTCTCCTGTAACGTATGTCTGTCTGACTGTTCTTTCATTGTTCCTGTTCCATCTTTACCCACAGCGGTGATGTGAAGTCCCACCTGGTGCTGCTCAGTAAGACGGCTGACTCCATCTGTGACGGTGACCTGGTGGACAGACAGATCCGCTCAAGACAAAACTGGTCACTGCTGCCCACTCAGGTAATGTATCCATCACAGCAGGAATCCTGACATTGTACTGCATCAAAAATGAAGTTTCATACTTTGAAATAATGCCTGTTGTTGTAGGAGCAACATACACAATCATGTTAGTCAGAGGTTTTTGTTTGTGTGTGTGTGTGTTTGTAGGCCATCTATGCCAGCGTAATACCAGGGGAGCTCATGAGGGGCTACATGGCTCAGTTTCCAGTTTTCCCAAGCTGGCTCGGCAAAAACTCCTCTACTAATAAACACGCGCGCATCATTCAGGAGCTCGCCTCTCACATGAGTTTAAAGTGAGTTTTTTATTAATATTTTTCCACACACACAGTAACAGAAACTTCACCTGGATGTGTTTGATTTGTTCGTTTCCTGCAGGACGATGGGCAGCAGGCAGGCGGTGAACCTGGACTACCTACACTACCTGCGACTGATGCTGCTGCACCCGCTACAGAAGTACGGAGTGGAGGGCGCCGCTCAGGCCGTGCAGCTGCTGGACAACTACCAGCTCATGAGGGAGGACGTGGACAGCATCATGGAGACCAGCATCTGGGGCGGACAGCCTGATCCTTACTCCAAACTGGACTCCAAGGTGAGCCGAAGTGTCCATCTTTCCATTGAATCCAAATGATCAATTCATAGAGGTGACTGTTCTCTGTGCCACAAAGGTTAAATATCCTGCATCTTTTCTGCTTTTGTCTTATTCAGGTGAAGGCAGCCTTCACACGGGCATACAACAAAGAGGTTCACCTGACACCGTACTCCCTGCAAGCTGTGAAGAAGGGTCGCCGTGGGGGTGGAGACCTGGAGTTGGGAGGGGAGGACATGGACCCAGATGGAAATGGGTCCGAGGACGAAAGGGAGGAGCTCCAAACTGATGCTATGATCAAAGTAAGTGTGTTCAGATGTTGACCATTTGGTAACAGCTTTTTTTAACTTCATTACTAACTTTTCTGGTTGCTCCCTGCAGCAGAAGAAGATTAAAACTACTAAAGAGTCAAAAAAGGAGAAGAGGGAAGACTCTGGCAAAGGCAAAGGAAAGGGGAAAGGCAAGGCTAAAAAATGACTGCCTCCACGGACTCAGCCTTTTCTCTTCCACAACATGAATCCGTTTACAAACATCAAGACGTAGAGAAGCTGAGACCCAACACGCTGTCCGACGCCTCATTACTGAACAAATGATTAGCTGCTTGTTTACCTGGTATCATGTCTGAGCACATCTGCAATTGTTGTCTCAGTTTACAGTCCTGGCACTGTCGATGTAATTAATGCGACCATGATGGAGAAGACTGTTTTTTGCCACAACTAATTTGCTTTGTATTACAGTTTGTCGATTATCTTTTTCATGTAAATTGCAATTTTACAATAGAGGAATATGTTCAATAATGGTTGGGTTTTTTTTTTCTAGGAAGCAGCCATGGTCAAAGTTTAACAAATTATTTTAAACATATATATTTTTTGAATTATAATCAGATATAAAGCACTTTATTCTCAGGTACTCTCAAAAGTGAGGTGTCATATGAAATAAACAAAATGTTACAAACAAGTACAGTAGAATTTACTAAAATTTAAAATATAATAGATTTAAACCAGTATTCTATTTCTTGTATTTTTATGTATGTTTTTCCGGTTTTTTACTGATCCAGGTCATTATTCTGTAGGTATTTAGAACAATCTGAGATCTTCTTCACTTGGTTGGCACTCAGATTTTCAGAGCACATGGGACACGTCATCTCTGTCTCCAGCAACCTGAAACAAATTTTTTCAGTTAATCATGATGAAACTAACAAAAAACCAACATAATTATTTATGAACGCCTTCAGAGAAATAAACTTCTCGCAATTATTATTAAATGTAATTATCATCTACTTAGAACCTCAATGAGACATTGAGTCATCTATGTTCAGGATGACCTTTAACTTGAACATAAAACAGGTTTCTGTGGCCTCTTATACTTTAATAATATTGTAATTAGGATGATCCTAATTCAATGTGAGGTATAAAAACACATCTATTCTAAACTGAAGGGAACTGATCTAATGTCAGTAAAAAATATAAGCACTCAGTTTCAGCAAAAATCTAAAGACACTCATTTACAGAGTTATGCTCTTATTTAAATACATACATTTTGAGTATATATGAAAGTCTGTAATAAATAGCCGATTTAGATGGTTTAACTACTTGGGAAAAGCTGCAGTCTGGTTTTCCATGTGGCACTTACAGAATGAACTGTGAATAGAGAGCAGGAAATTCACAATGAGGACAGACGGACCAGTCTTCTTTCAGCATGTGACGACCCTGATGAAAGTGTAAAAAAATTTAAAAAGATAAATCATGTTGCTCCTAAGAAATTCAGTATGTGAGTGGTTGCATGTTTGTACCGTAGCGATGCAGTAGGGTATGTTGTTGTTGCAGGAAGTACATAGCAGTTCATTCTGTGACAGCTGGAAGCCGCAGAACGGACAAGGAGTAGTTTCCTCCTCTAACTCAGATCTGTCAGGATGACTGGGGTTCAAACAGGAATTTCCAATCAGAGTTCGACAAGTGCCAAGAAATAACCAGTTGATAAAGAAACTAAATACAGTGTGAGTGAGGAGGAAACACGAAATGGATGGAGACGAATCCTGATCACTCACCGAATTATCGCCTCAATCTTCTTCCTGTACTTTGGGTCAATCTTATTTCTGTATTCTGATCTCATCAACATGGAAGCAAAGCTGAAGGCTGAGTCTTTCAGTCCGGCACGCTGGCATTCGATTACTGCTGACGTCAGAATATTGACCACATCTACACATACAAAGATGGTTTAGTATTCAGTGACTATAAACAATATAAGATATTTGAGTTGAGTTTGTTGACTCACGAGCGTTAAACTTGCTGATGTTGTTGCTAACACGAATGAGCATCCGCGCCCCTTTCAAGTGATCTCCTCTTTTAATATGGATCTACATAAAAACACGATTTTAAAAGTCAGAAACACTCCTGGCGACAAGAAGGTGCTGCTCTCAAATATCTCTGAGATAGATCTGCAGCAAACCCCAACCCTGTAAAAGAAATTCATTAACCTGAACCGTGATTAAACACATAATCACTCAATTTAACCCTCCCGCTGCCCCGGGTAAAAATGACCCCACCAGGGTCACATGACGGGAGGGTTATAGTGCTGTTTTATTACTAGAGTAAAAGGCCTTGTAAAAATATTAATGAAATAACAAAAGATGAGGATGTCTGAGGTTAAAAAGTTGGTGCACTTGGCAGCTTTTCAAGAAGGAAAATTCATTGATAGCTGCTGAACCTCAGAGTGTCTGCTGCTTTTAAACCTGAGCTGAGTATTTCTGATCAAACCAACAGAAAACACTCCCATTTCTACACAAACAGCTCTGTTATATAGGAACACCATATAGTCAAGAAGGATTATCGGAGTTGAGAAAATAAAGTTTTTTTAATTTTCATAGCAACACATACAACATGAGCAGCAGTATGATGTGTCTGGTCACAAATTACTGACCTTGACAAGAAGATACGAGTGAAGGATCATCAGATTGTTGGCCAACTCTGCAGGGATCCTAATCTTCTGAGCCTGTAGTTCTGTGTACATGCTGAACAGCACATCGTGAGAATTACGGTAGTTCCCTGTGGTTACAGCACATATAATCACACAAATTTAAAGTCTATTTATCTACTAATTTCTACAGTGTTTGAGAAATCTGCAGAAGCTTTTGTACCTGCCAGCTGCTCTTCTCTGGCAATGATGATGGCAGTGCGGGCGGCCTCCTTGTACTTCTGCTGGGCCATGTAGAGACGAAACAGATACTTGGCCTCCTGTGTGAAAAGTGACACGTTTAAAATGATCATCAACAGATCAAACATCCTCTCATAACTTCCAGAAATCAATTTAAATGTATAAATAATGCATACAGATAAATAAAATGACAAAATGATGTTCAGTTATCATTACATGCTACCATGAGATAAAATATCATAACAGCCTTTTTTTTCAAACACCAGACTAAAATTCGATGCAGTAGTAGCTGGAAGTCATCCTAATACGCCCTCTGACAGTTCACATATGTTTGTTCAAAACTTTGGCATGAAACTCAACAGATGGCTGATCAAACACAGGTGGTGGATCTTATCTGATTGTTCCCAAGTTTGCATCAAACCCTTAAACACACTTCAGCTTTTCTCTGAAACAGCAATTGAACACGTTTACTCAAGTTTCATTAAAATCTTTCCAGTGGTTTATGACATATTTTGCTGACAAACAAAACAACACAATCATACAGGCACAGACAACTATATTATTGCCTGACTAACTAAAAACTAAAAATAAGCTGATTACCTTTGGTATACCATCACTGTCTCCTAGCAGGTATTCAATCAGCTGTTTGGTCAAAGAGTCGTCCTTGGCCTGACCCACCTGGATGCACAGAAACACACAATCAAATACAATGAACTGAATGTTCACGTTACTTTAAATTGGTCTGACACCCTCTGATCTCACCGTCTCAATAGCCAGCTCTATTGCCTGGTTGTCCTCAGATTTCGGACACTTGAGGAAATGTTTTAGTGCCTGAGAGGACAGAAGAGAGGAAGCTGTTTGAGCGGTGTTTGTTGTAAAAATGGCAGATGAGTCAATGAATCGATCAGCGACTCTTACTCTGCTGTACTGCCCACACTTCTGAAAAAACCTGCCAGCCTGCAGGTGCTTCTTCTCTCCTTCAAAGTACAGAGCGATGCTCTGGTAGTCCTCCTGTGTCGCTTCAGAGCCTAATAAATCCAAATTCCACACGCCATGAAATTATACATGAAATTAGAATTTCAGCAAAAATAAACAGCCCTACTAGCACAAAATGAATTAACAGGAAATCCATTGAGAACTCAGCTTTATCTTTGGATTTCCAGACACAGACTGACCAATGATGTCTGCGTAGACCTCCATCTGTCCGTGCTGCTGCGCCAGCTGGAAAGCTTCATCATTACACTGAGACAGAACCAGGAAGTGGATGGCTGAACTGTAGTCGTTCAGTCGCAGGAAGAACCTCAAGTACAAACAAAAAATAAAAACATAAAAGAACAGGATTAGAAAAAAATATTAAACAGCATTTTTTAATGTTCAAGCAAATTTCAAGAGGTTATAAATCATACTCCCATAATCCCTCTTAAACCACTTTAACCATAAGCATTTTAAGAAAACTCATGCCAGTGTTTCAGACAGGTGGACTTAATCTTCTGATTAAAATGCTTATGGTTAAAGTGGTTCAGAAGAGATTAGTATGAAAACTCCAGTCTTTATCTGATGGTCAAATCTCAGCACCAAAGACCAATGAGAGTTGTCCTACCTGGCTACCATCTTTGCTCCATCAACACTCTGTGTCTCCCTGACGATTCGAACGGCGTCCTCTGGATTGTTCAGGTGATCCAGGAACACACGAATCACATTATCCCAGTCTTTAGCGCTCTCATAGGCTTGAGCTGCATCCTTATACCTGACACACACACACACACACACACACACACACACACACACACACACACACACACACACACACACACACACACAC
>JAVKLF010000100.1:5325246-5336909 GCA_034783495.1 Millerichthys robustus
CTCCATCAGCATACCTTCAGTCGTTTGACCACCTCGTCGTTGCTGATTTTGTCCGTGATCTCTTTCACACCAGGAGGGTAGACAATCTTTCCGTCCCCCGCTGGTTTTTGCTGCTGTGGGAACTCCATGCTTGCTGTCTGGTCCACACGGTCTTCTACTGGCCTCTATGGGTCAGAAAACAAAAGTTCAACACAACCATGCTACCGTACTTACCAAAAACCTCGATTTACATATAATTTTAAGCGCCAAGAATCACGGTGGCCGTATAAAATAAATAAAATTATACATAAACACTGGACCGCACTCTAATGTAGAACATTTATCACAAATAACCCAATAAAGCAGGATCATGAATGTTATTAGCTTTTGTGCTAAATTACCCCAGCTAAACATCAGCTTTAATTTTAACATAAAATTTTCATAAGACAGAGTGTGGCGGCAGAAGCGGGTGTAACAGCTACATAGATAACATAGATTACAAAGACGTGTTGTTGAAAAAGTACTATACAAACAACATAGCCGGCGCAACTATAGTGTCAAACAGGTTATCAAGTTAGCTAGTTAGCTGCCGATCGCACAACACTGGCTAACATTTTGCGGGAATGAAGCTGTGCTAGCCGCGCTAACTGGTTAGCTTACTGTGTTAGCCTAGGCCGCAAACTATCCAGGTACCCATCACATCTGCGTTCACAGACAATCACAGAGGAAGTCAAGTATCCTATAATCTTTGCCCAAAATAGCCACGCTCGTAGTCAGCTCCTGTGGTTTCCAATTGATGCAGCCACTTTAATAAGTTTAAAACAGAGGCTTATTTACTTGTTTCGGTCGTTTCTTAACTTCCGAGCATCGCTCCGTACTGCCGCTAGTTTTACAGGCGAGGCAGGGCTGCTATCGTCGCCCTGAGCCCTCCTCTCTCTCTTAACCAAGAACTTGCCCCACGGATGATTTGAAACACCCCAACAAATGCTAAATTAATCTAGCTTTAAATAAACAACTACAACCCGAAAAGCCTGGATATTTGACAAGCGCTTCTTTCTTTGTATTTACCTCTTAGATGGGCCGTTTTAATTCATTAGTCTGTCTCAGATTGGTTTAGTTTTCTGCACAAAGCTCTCTGTCCGTTCAGTCAATGATATCTGTGTGAAAGCTAGGCACAGAGCGCCCCCCTTGGTCTCAACGCAGTATTGCAATTCCAAATACATGGCGGGAGTTGGAAACAAATACCAGGAAACGTCCACATTTTACTTCTTAGGTTTGTTGGGTACGTGAAAAATGAGACAAGTGCATCCCTTTCCAAATTATTGACAAATGATGCGTCCAGAAATATCCAAAATAATATTCTGTTAATTTATCACCAAATAAAACTGTACTGTAAGAAATGGCCAAATAGTTTTATAGAAAATAGCGACATCTACCGGTCACACATGTTGACAAGCGTTCATGTGTTTGCTTTAAATGTTGTGCGTCACTAAACACGATTTAAATGTTATTTTGTGAATATAAGTTTTCAAAATACATCATACCATAAATAACCATTACGAAATGTTTTTGGCATTTATCGATTAGACTGCAAAAATATCGAACGGGGAATTCTTAGCGCGAGCTATTATTAAAAAGTCATTACTTCCGGTGATCATTGTGGTTACACAAATACAGAAACAAGTTGTATTTTTTTACGAATTTCCACCACTGGGAGTGCTGTTGGGCACCATAATCCCAAATTTCTGTACTTTAGCTTCAATTGCCAAGTATCTCAGTAGCATGTTTGTTTCCAGCTGCGAGCCACCCTTCTGTGTCTGTACAGCCACCCGTTAGCTCCGCTAGCCGCTAATGCGCCCAATCGGCTGCGCTTCTTATTCGGTATGCCTCGGAGGAAGAAGAACGGCCAGAGCCCGGCCAGGCAGCTCGCTGGGCCGCCACAGGGAGGAAGCCTCGGTCACAACACGAGTTACCCACCACAGCCTCACAGATATAACAATTTCGCTATGGCGAGCAACTTCCAACCCGGCACCACTTTGGAGACCAGCAGCGCGGATAAGGAGAGAATCGTAAAAAGCATGCAGGAGATGTTTTCACACCTGGACCCAGATGTTATACACATCGTGCTGTCTGAGTGTGACTATAAAGGTACCAAAAGTCCCCCGAAGATTACCCGTCCAAACTACTGCGTGACTTTGACCAATGGTTTAATTGTAACCTAGCTAACTAGTTAGCCGTGTAGCTTGCTGCCTATTAAATAGTGTCGTGACTGAAACAGGACACATCCTATAGGTGCATACGTCTGATACAACTGACAGAATAAACGTCAGCTGCATCTTTCTTCTAAAATGATTTTTGTCTTCAACGTATTTTCTCAGATCAATGAAAATGTAGCAGTATATGTTGGATTAATGACGTATATTGTGTTTTTTTATAGTTAATCTGTCATCAAATGTTTTTGGTTGAACATAAAAGCAGAAATGTCAAACTAAAACACATGGCTCTTACATTCTCCTTGTGCTAATGTCACTTTTATTTCTATAGCTCATCAAAAACACCTGAAATTGACCAAAGTGCTTAGCAATTTAGTCAAATTTTTAAATTGCAACAATAAACAGCAACAACATGCAAAACTTTATATCAATTAAGTAAAACAACAAAAAGATATATTGGTTATTACGTTATAAATAGAGTAGTTATATTGAAAATTTGTTTGCTATGATTGGTCACAATTCTATATTAAAGACATGTTCCGTTTCAGCACATTTATTAGAACTTCATTGCTTTTATTTGAACTGTTCAGTGGAAGTTTGTGTTAATGTGGTTATTTACTCCTTAACTTGTGTATTGCTATTTGTGTTTGTGTGTATTGTAGTTGAAAATGCAATGGACTCCTTGCTGGAGTTGTCTGTAGCAGCTGAGGTTTTAACCCCAAATCCTCCTCCCCCTCCTCCTGTTTCTGGCTTCGAGTGCACCGCTGCAGCCTTGCTCAGCCCACCTCACTTTTCCGAACCACAACCAGACGACACACACTCACCAGCAAAGTCTTCCTTTAATCTGTCCACCAGCCTGCTGACTGAAGAGCTGGACCTGCTTATTGATCAAGAGTTACAGACACTAGCTGCACAGCAAGATGTTGAGGAAGAGCAGCGCAGTGCTGAAGTACAACTATCTTCTTTCCCTCCACTACCTGTTCATCATCAGGTGCTCCCAGAGCTGCTTCAAAGCAGCCTGGATGCTGGATCAAGAGAATGTGTCACTAATCAGCCATCACTATCAGGAGGCTTGGTGGAGCATTTGTCTCAAGTTTCGTCTTCACCCAACCAGCTCTGCATCAGTGAAGATCAGATCCCGGAGGCACAGACAGATGTTGTGGATTTCACACACCTGGTGACAGAAACGTCTCCAGACAAGTCCAAACCTCCTTTGGACCTGGCAGCGTCAGGACGTCCCTCAGCTTTCCAGGTGTATAAAAAACAGGACCCATGTCACGCTCTCTCAGAGAGGACTGGGCTCACAGAATCGGATTCAGTAGTCAGCGGAGCAAGATCTAATGTTAATCTGCTAAGTAGCAACCCACACAACTACATGCCATCACCCTGGAACTTGGCAGCTCCAATGTTTTCTCCCCACATCCATGGGAACCAGGGGCCAGCCTTCATCACCCCTGTAGCTCAGGCACCTTCAGTCTGGCTCAGTCCTACCAGGTATGCCTCCCCTTGGTTGAGTCAGGGCCCTTTCAGTCAAGCACCGATCAAACCTTGTGCTGCTATTCCAAAATCTTGGGCCATGACGGCTTCTGGACCAGCTCCTGCTCACCTCAGCAGGTTGCATTTGCAAGGGAAGGTGTTGGTGCTGCTTCGTGGCCCTCCTGGATCTGGCAAATCAACCTTGGCAAGGTAAAAAGGCTCTAGTAGTATAGTTTCTTCATTTGTTACATTGGTGTGTTTGTTGTTTGTTTGTTTTTATAATTTCTGTCGCTATTTGTATTGAAACTAGAACATGTAGACCACGCTAATAAAGTACTATTTAAGAAATACGTGCAACAACTTTTTCAGACTTGCTATACTTTTTTACTGTCTTGTTTTTACCATATCACAAAATCACAGTTAAACACTATGTCAATAGATCAGTCCTTTTTGTTTTTTGATATTTTTTGGCTTGTCAGTACTGAGGCAACCTGATTTACTATTTCCTTTTAAGCGATATGTACAAGTTTTACTTTTTCAGCTCAGTGTTGTGGCTGTTTAGAAGATATGCTGAAAGCAAATACTTGCACCAGCTAAAGTAGACATATTTGTTATTAGAGACAGCATTTTTTGTTTAAACTTTTGCTTAACACCAAGAGGGTGTAATTAACTTCTTACTACTTTATGGTGTGTATATATATATATATTAGTTTTAAGCTTTTTCGCATTTGAACAGCAAGTAAGAAACTATACATTTTCATCAATGTTGATATGTAATAAAAGTTTACAAATAGCTGAGTAAAACCATATGGATGTATAATACCAGAGGCTTTTATCATTTTGAATGTGTTTATATGTCCAGTGTAAAATATGTATTTTTTTTACCTTTTGAGCAGGCATAACTGTAAACCAAGAAAAACACCAATAAATGTATTAAATTCTGCTGCATCTGTGTCCAATCATTTAAAGCAATCTTTCTGTCTGTGTCTGCAGAGTTTTGCTGGACCATAACCCTGTTGGAGTCATACTAAGCACAGATGACTATTTCAGCCATGGTGGACGATACTGGTTTGACTCTGCTGTCCTTGGAGAAGCCCATGAGTGGAATCAGAGGCGAGGTTAATAACACTCACAGAGCTGATTAAAATGTCTGAAGAAGTGTTGAATAAAAGGGCTTGTGACCTTTTTAAGTGTTTTTCTAACAAGTTACTGTTATTTTTTTTACCTAAGCTCATTTTAAAACAAATGTATTGTTTATTCTCATCTGTTGTCTTTAATTTGTTTAACTTTCATCTCACAGCCAAGGAGTCTTTTGAGAGGGGCGTCAACCCGATCATTATTGATAATACCAACATGCAGAGCTGGGAGATGAGACCCTATGTAGCTCAGGTCTGTTAAGTTTAGCAGGAACACTTGAAGCTTTGTAAAATCGCTGTATTGGTTACATACATGGGGCGGCTGTGGCTGAGTGGTTCCGTGAGTCGTCTTCCAATCAGAGAGTTGGCGGTTTGATTCCACTGCTATTCAGTCACATGTCGAAGTGTCCTTGGGCAAGACGCTGCACCACCACTGCCTCTGATGTGTGTCCCATCAGTGTATGAATGTGATATAAGCACTGACTATTCTCCATAGAATGACTTATAAGCTTTGCAGAGAGATATAGTAGATTGCTGAGTGAATGGGTAAATGGTTGGATAGAAAAGTGCTATACAAGTACAATCCAGTCCATTTACATAAAGTGTTGCACACAGTCTTATGAAGAACTTATTAAATAACAAGAAATTCATTGTACTATAAATGAGTTCAATCAATTACACTTTTACTTTAAAGATAAAATGAAACGCCTACACACTCCTGCTGAAAATGCCAGGTTTTTGTGATATAAAGTAATGAGATCTTGATGAATCGTTTTATCATTTTTTTCCACCATTGTTGTTGCACATTATTACGTACGTTATGCCACGTTAAAGGTAATAAGATGTTTTGAAATGATTCATCATTGTTTAATGACATTTCCATCACAAAAACCTGCATTTTAACAGGAGTCTGTAAGCTTTTTATATTCACTGTATATATTCATTCTGACAACCTAAGTGTTTAAATATCTACGAGAATCCTTTTTTTGTTATAATATGTGAGATTATGCAAGATTTAGGAAATATTTAGATTTAAATGCACTTTAACTTTGTTATAAATGGCAGAAAATCATTGTTTGTTTTTTGTCTGTCCTAGGCCCTGAGACATGGCTATAAGGTACTATTCAGAGAGCCAGACACCTGGTGGAAGAACAAGCCCAGAGAACTGGAGAGGTGAAAGCAGAAGTGTGCCTGGTTTTAAAATTAACCATAAAATAAAATAAATATTTCATTTATTTTTCTGTTGAACATGAGTAAAACTGCTGCAGAATGCAACCATATAAATATTTAATTTGTGCGCTTTCTAACGTTTAGACGCTCCACACATAACGTGCCAGTGGAAAAAATTCGCCACATGCTGAATGGATACGACCGCTTCGTTACAGTCCAGTCTATTATGGGCTCACAGATGCCTGAGGGTAAACGGCCCCCTCTTCAAGAGAAAAGGTCTGAGCTGTGAGAATTGTTACTTTGTTTTGGCTTAAATACACAATTATTTTACTTTGGGTTGCTTTATTATTGCAGTGTTACTTTAAATGCACTTTTTTAAAGTGAAATGCTAAAAACATTTTAGTCAAATAGTCAAACACAAGTTATGAGTAAAATGCCTATGTGTGCCTCAAATTAACACAAATTGTCTAGATCATTAGCGTAAATTCATTTATCTTATCTTAACTTTTTATTGTTTTAATTAAAGTTCCAAATATATTTTTGTTTTGTCTTTAGCCCATTCATGTCTGCCTCGCCTTGCCCTGACCTCGTAGGTCAGCCTGGACCGATTAAGGACCATAAAAAATCTCACCCTCAGTTGTTCTCCTCCCTCCCTGACGTGTCATCTCTTGGTCAGTCTGGAACAACAGGAATCCAAGAAGACATATTCTGCAAATCTGCTGAGTCGCTCCGTCTCCAAGAAGAAGCTACCAGCAAGCCTGATAGTTCAAATGCAGATGATATCTGTTATTTGGGTGAACTGGATTCTCAGGTGGACAACCAGTTTGAGCCAAGCCACCCAGGGGACGACCAGAGAATCCCAGATTGTATTGTGGAATCAGTAATGACTGAAGATCACATTGGGGATGATGTTCAAGTGGCTTTTTTTGAATCTATTAGACAAAGAGTGAGGAGGGAAAGAGCGAGCAAGAGGTCTGGTTTGGGCAAGGAGGAGCTGGTAGATCTAGTAAAAGATGCTGACCCATCAGACAGAGAGAGATCAAAGCATGAAGAGGCAGAAGGGGGCAAGATGATGAAGGAGGAGGGGGGGTCTAAGATGTTAGATTTTGAGGGAGACTGGCCCACTGGGAGATCTCTTAAGCAGCGACAGGTGAGGAAAGGAGAGAGGCATAAAGAGATGAATGTGAATGAAGCCAAAGAAGGAGCCAGTGATGATAAAAACGTCAAGATTGAGAAGTCCGGGCCAGATGTCACTGAGTTTCAGAAGCTTCTTGATCTTATTCAGACTGGTGTGGTCTCAGTTCAGGGTCACTCTTCATGCCCACAGTCCCTTTCACTACGCTCTGAGGAGGAAATTGAAAAAGAAAATGAGGCAGGTGGCAGCAGAGCTAGCAGCAAAGGGGAACTACCTGACTGTGTTCAAGACTGGATGACAGCTGACTCAGGTGCTGTTGTGAATTTGAGAGCCAGTGATTGGGAGAAAGGTGAAATTGAAAATAAAACAAGTAGCAGCACAGAAAAAAATACAGATGTGTCTGACACTGGTCGAGAACCAGTTGACTTTAAAGGTGAGGATTTGAATTTAACCAATGTATGTGGAGATAAAATAGATGACTCCCATACTCAGAACAAGGCCAGCAGAAAAGTGGATCTGAAAGAATCTGCAGAAAATATTGGACAGGCTGTAGGTAAGGCTGATGACAGCCACGATAGTGAGATGTTTGAGAGTCCGGTGTGTGAGGGGGCTACAGAAAATGGTGGAGGCTCTCAGGAGAGAAAGCAGAGACAGGGTCGGAGATCAGGGAAACAATGTAAGCTTGCCCTCACATTCACTCAAAATTGCCCCACCTGTTTGTTCAATGACTCAAACAATCTAAATGCTACAGCTGATGTCAAAAATAATGATACAGATAGAGTTAACTCAGATGTCAAACCTATTTTAATTCCAGGTCATGGCACAAGTTGTGATTTTAAACCAGATTTGGACCTGCTTTCCAGGTCTAATGATGATGGCCAGTTACAGTTGCCGGCTTCCCTTGTTTTGATGGAAACTGGTTGCTTCATCCAGACAGAACCTCAGGACTTTGCTCTTCTCTGGCGCCTCAATCGTCACAACAGCTTTGCTGATACAGTTGTGCCTGTGGGTGGACAGTCCAGTGACATCAATGTCATGGAGGGTAATTCATCCCGTTTTGTTCCTCAGCCCTCCTCAGCAGCTCTTGCAGACCAAATCCCGTATCGTATGGTACACGAGAAAGGCACTCAGGTGGAGGAGAAAGAACTCGGGGTGACTCAAGACCGACTTGAGAGCTTGCACATTCTCAGCTGCCATTTTAAGATGGTTAGTTTTGACACGTTGGAGGATCTGTATGACAAGTGCCACCAGGATTTAGAATGGACTACCAATCTGTTACTGGACTCGGGTGAGAGGTTCTTTAAAGATGAAGAGGGTGAGGAGGAGGTGGAGGAGCATGGTGCAGCTGATAAGAACTACAGTACACCGAGTCTTTGTGGAAGTTTATGTGAAAATTTAGGAACTGTTAAATGCCCTGAAGCATCAAGTCAACATGAAGACTGGCCAAAAGGAGAGCAAACTGGGATCGAAGAGGGCATCCTGCAGTCAATGTGTGGGATAGAGTCAAATAAAAGAAATGGAAACATGGCTGTATTTTCTAAAGGTGCACTTGTTCCATGTATGAAAGAGGAGCTATCGGGTTCAACTCCAAATTTAGAAAAAGCTCTTCAAACAGAGCCTAACTTGCCAGAAGCAAAAAATGACTTAAAGCAGAGCATCAGCACTGACCACAAGGTGACATCAGAACCAGGTCCAGAAAGAGGAGCTTGTGGTGAGAGCGTGAATAATGAGGAGAAAATTACAGACGAGTCGAAGACCAATTTTCAGGATGAGATTGCAAGCATGGATGAGATTAATAGACTGCTGCAGGTTGAACTCGAGGAGCTCGAGATGGGGGATAAACAGAAGAAAGTGCAGAGATGCAGCCAACACGTGGATATTCAGTCTGTGGAGCTAAAACTGCCCACTGAACTGGCTCTACAGCTGACGGAGTTGTTTGGTCCTGTCGGAGTAGACCCTGGTAACTAACGCACAGCGTACACACACTGTAAAGAACTTTATAAGTGAAATCTAATGACAATTTAAGGCTTCAGAGAGGGATTGTGTTTCATTCATAAGCACAAATGTGATTAAAACTGTAAAATATTTTTTTCTGTAGTTCGGCTTTACACTTGGTCCACAGAGCTAGAGCTTAAGGAAGACGTAACTGCAGAGATAAAAATAAATAAATGGATATACTGTCTGCTTCTTTATGCTAAGGTACATGCTCAGCAGATGACTTTGCCGTGCAGATGGACCTGAAGCTGGCCGAACTGCTCCACCAAAAGTGGAAGGAAACTATTCAGGTGAGAGTGAATTGTGCAGCATAACCCTTTGCTACAGTACGTGTTCTCCTAATAATTTAATGCCTTTGTCAGAGAGTTTTTGTTTTACTTTGATACAATTTTTTTTCAGGAAAAACAGAGACAAGCTACTCTTTCTTTTCACTTACTTCAGCAAAGTAAGTTGTAACACACTCAAACATAATTTTAGATGATATTGAAACACCATGGAGGAAATGAAGCAGCATACAATACATTTGCTCAGCACCAACACTGTTTGCAACAATACTCATGCAAACAAACAAACAAACAAACAAAATATCAAGTAAACCAAAAACTGGGAATGTGTTTTGTTCTTAGGTTCAGTAAGCGGGATTGATGGACCACGAGAGGGAACCCAACGAGCTAATTTCTTAATGAGAAAAGATGGTGACAAATCACTGGTCAGCCAGCCAGAGGCCAGTGGTCAGATGCCATTCATGGACCACTGGAATGTGTCCCATCCACATGTTTCTCTCAGAGATATTATAAAAGAGGAGCAGGCTTTGCAGGAGAATATGCAAAAGGTAACAAGAGGCCCTGACTTTGTATCTTCTATCAGGAAATTATGTTGTTTTTTTTTTTTTCCCCTTTCCAAAATCTTTAGTCTCATTGTTTCTCTTTCAGACTAGACAAAGCCGTGCCGACCTTGACCACCGGGATGGAGCCACATTGTTGAAAGAGAAGCAGCTGTTTTCACTGTTCCCCACCATCGACAAGCGTTTTCTCCTGGATATCTTCAGAGATCACAAGTAAGAAAAACTGAGATTGAAGCCACTTTAATTGTAGATATACAGTGCTCGGCTTGTGCCAGGTGTGAAAATGCAAGCAGAGGGCAAGAAGATCCTTTGGGTTAGCAAAATTGTTCACACAGATTTTCAATGACTTACGTGTCTGTGTGCAGAAATTGTTGTGTTTAGCTAAAATAATAGATCTAAATTGGGGAAAAAAATTGGGCCAACACTGTGTGTATGGTGGTTTAAGGTAATCTGTACTCTGATTTCCCTGAAACTGTTGATGTTAAAAGAGAAAACTGCAGCTCTCTGGTGGAAGGAAGCAGAGACCCTGAGACAGAGGTGTAAAAAGGCCAGTTTTCTGTCTGCGTAGGAGTTCAGCAGTGGTGGTTGTCAACCCAAAATTCTTCAGAACCAGATTCAGTTTTCACCTTTTTAAAAATAATTATTTATACTACTTATATTTTAAAATTTATTTCCGAACAAGGTTAATTCATTTGAAATGAACCTTTGTTATAATATATATGGAAGAAAAAGAAAAAGTTTGTCTCATACAGTACTTTGCTACTCTAATGCTTTTTAACACTACGAAAACATTCTTTTTCTATTTCTTTCTTTTTAAATCTGCATTTCCTTTGTGTAGTTACAGCATAACCCAGACAGAGCTGTTTCTCCGCTCTCTGCTGAATGAGGAACCCGTGAAGACCGTCGTTGCTCCAGAACCTCCTTGGTCTGACCGCCACAGATCAGCCAGTAGAGAAAGGGAAAAGGTATTCACGAGAAAAAGGACAACCTGTGGCACACTTCTGCTGGGGTCACATATTTGTTTCTGCATGTCTCCTTTTTTGTGTGGGGTTTTCTTTTAAACATTATTAGTTGCAGATAATGCAATTTAAAAAATATAACGCCAGCAATTTAAAATGAAATTTAGCACCGTTCGGCTATACAAGTAAAAAATAGTTTGGATTCATAAAAGATTTATATAAAAAAAAAGTAAAAAAAATTTAGTACCAATTTCTGTTTCTTAGATTGATTGCAATTTTGATTGCAGTTCTTATTGATATTACTCTTTAAATCAAAATTATGAACAACAGCACACAACTTTGTTAAACGATTGTTATAAAAATATTAAGTGTTCATTTATTTGTAGTGACTAAAATGTAAGTTCATTAAGTGAAGACATGATGTATAAATAAACCAATTCCCACTCTCATTGGCTGTTTGTTTCATGCTGCCTTTTTGTTTCTGCCAGAAGCAGAGGCACCAAGAGGCAACAGTACCAGACTACCAGGACACAGAGGACCCAGAATACGAAGACTTCAGGGCTGAGGCCACCCTTCAGAGGAAGCGACAGCTCGAGAGTTTTGCGAAAGCTGCAGAGGCCCACAAGCAGGGGCGCAAAGAAGTGGCCTCGTTTTATGCACAACAGGTAAAAGGAGAACAGTATCATTTAATAATTGTTTGCTGCTATATTACTTGTGTTGAGGCACAAAGGATTTTTTTCTTGTCTGTCTGTGGAG
>JAVKLF010000100.1:5438810-5451463 GCA_034783495.1 Millerichthys robustus
GTCTGTCTGTCTGTCTGTCTGTCTGTCTGTCTGTCTGTCTGTCTGTCTGTCTGTCTGTCTGTCTGTCTGTCTGTCTCACATGCACATAGACACACACACACACAGGCCCTAAATCATCTTTAAAAACTCTCTAGTTTGCATGAATCCAATTTGAATGATTCAACTGTGGCCTCAGCAGACTGAGCTGATTAGATGAATTAAAGTATTGAATTATGCATCACAAAACATCACGCAAGCAAGTAATCAAATATCCATATGGTACCTACATTACCTATATGACCACAAAATTTAGGGAAAGAAAAATGTTAAGTTTTAAACCAAAACATTTTTGTGTTGGCCAAGGTTGATTAGCTGTGGCGGTCAGCTTGAATTGGGTAGACTTCAAAAGTAAATCAGTTGTAGATGCACATCGGGTAATTACTTTTTGGGAATTTTATACATTTGATTCATGAGATCCTTTGAAAACTGTACAGACAAACACACACAGACCCTTGCAGATGAAAATGTAATTGCCCTTTTGCCTTTGGCAGCGGATGATAATTAACATAGCAGATAACTTGATGATATTTTAAGCACTTAAACCTAATTTAAGTTAATTTAATAGTAAAAGTTATGACAACCTCTCCTTCTCCATCTTCTACTGCTTATACATAGTCAGGTCATGGAGGCAACAGGTCCAGGAGAGAAACCCAGAAAACCCACTCCTCAGATCCACCTGGGGGACCTTGAGGCACTCCCAGGCCAGGGAAGATACACATTTCCTGCAGTTCTGGGTCTACTAGTGGGGAATGCTCAAAGCACCTCTAAAGGTAGGCATCCAGGAGGCATCCTGATTAGATGCCTGAACCACCTCAGGTGACTCCTTTCAATGCAAAAGAGCAGCGGTTCTACTCCGAGCTTCCCTGGATGATGGAATAACTCATCATTCTAAATCTAAGGCTGAACCCAGCCACCCTACAAAGGAAGTTTATTTCAGCAGCTTGTATCTGGAATCTTATTGTTTCAGTCCCGATTATAGGTGAGGGTTGGAACGTAGACAGACCAAGTAAATCAAGAGTTCTTCCTATGATGGCATAACAGTGATAAATGTTCATCTGCCATCATTTGAAAGATGTTTGCCTTAATACATCATGTAAAGACCTTTGTGTCAAGAAATTCTGCAATAAAAATACAGGTTTTGATGTTATTATTCAGATAATCTCCATTTTCTCCAAAACAAAACAAACACATGGATTAGAAACACAGAGACAAGGAGAATCCCCTAGTGTTCTCCTCATAACTTCATATCTCTCACTCTTTAGCACAGCTGATCAAAAACAAAAAATAAAACATTATGAGCTGTTAGATGTACAGGAAGCACCAAGCTTTCTCATACAGGGCCCTCGGGCATATCCAACAGGACTTTTACTCGCATTGAACACACACATCCGAACACTAACCCACCTCCTCAGGTTCTTGCTTGTAATTATGAGAGCTGTAAAACAGGCTGAGGTCATCATTTCACACTGCTTGTAACCATGCAGCCTCGTGTGTTTATTTGGAGCTACTTTTTGTTTGCAACACCGCATTACAGGAGGCCCCTCCCCAAAATAATGAACTGAATGTTTCCATCCAAGACTCGCAGCAGAAGCATCCCAAATCGGCGCACACTAAACTCCTGCTGCGCATACATTCAAAAAAAAACTCCACGGTGAACTCATTTTTCCTGAGTCTGCTGGAGATAGCGACAATGGAAAAGAGAAAGGTGATAAAACTGAAAGACTGGATGGAGGAAACCAAGACCCTGCCAAAATGCATCATTATCACTTTGTCCGCTGCTTTATTGGGATGAAATGTGAAGGCAGGGGAGGATGAGGTCACTGGAGAATGAGCTGACTTGTTAAATCTCCAAACAAAAGGTAAAACGCTATAAGGCAATAAACCCAAGCTATATGTGGAAAGTTTTCTGTGGTTTGTGTAAAAAATATCAGTTCAAAAAGAAAATGTAATCAGTTGAAAGAAGAGCTTGGACTGCTAAAGTGTCTAATTCTGATAAAACTCACTTTGAGCTGTATTTTTCTGGAATCAGACAATGTTTAGTTTTTTCCCCCAAAATGCAGGTCACTCTGGTGTTTGATTATTGACTTAAACCTGCAAACATAAGCTTGTTCCATCCTCACGCCCTCTTTCAAGTCTTCTTCGGTTTCTAGACGTGGGCCAATAGTCAATAAGTGCATTTCCCTGAACACATGAGACCTGTCTTTGTGTTCCACTCAAATTCAACCTCAATGAATAAGAACACACACATACACAGATATAAAAACACAGAGGAGACAGGGTGGGAAGCCCTCATAACCGTGTGAAATTTTTAGGAGGGCCAATGGGGGGGAAACCCACTGTATTTTGTTTTTCTGAAAATATGAAGTGACAGAGAAGGAGAGAGCTCCAGGAGAACCACAAACCACAAAACTGTACTTTGACTTGGCCCATTTATACAAAACACTTTTTGCAAGAGTAAAGGACAGAAAAAAGAAGCACACAGAAAAGGAAAATAGAAAGATAAAAACGAAAGGAAAGTGTTAAAAAGGAACTCGTAATCAGAGTCCTAACTTGTTTTTGCACGATTACTCTGATCACTCTTTCAGATAGTATCTGTTTTAGCCTGCATTACCCAACCTTTCCGATGTTATGTGTGTGTGAGCCTGAAAGTGTGTGTTCTTGCCTGACACTTGCTGAGAGGTCAGAGCTCTTTTGAGCTGCCGTCCAATTACGGGGGAGCATGGTGTTACCGTAGAGATGAGAGAAAACTGTAATTGGATAATGACACATCAGGGTTGGAACCTGTCATTAGACGCTCGGAAATACACTTGTAGAAGGCTGATACACACTCCAGCATGTACACACAGAGATGCACACACAAGTTCGGGTAACAACCTGTGATTACGAACTTGCTGATCCACCACCAGCCTGGAGCGACACAGTCCCACTTTCTGCCTTCCTTTCTCCTTTGCTCACATCAGTCTTTATGGACTTATAAAACATTTTTGAGTGAGAAAATTGAAGATCTAGAAATGCCAAAACATATTTTTACACTACGAAAAAGGTCTTAAAAATACAGTTTACCTTCTGAAATGGGGTTCAGTGGAATTATTACAGTTAGTACTGCACCTGTTGTAGATAGCTCTTTGAACGAACTCAGTTTCAGAAACGTGCCCTTTCTTTAAAAACTGATGTTGTTCAAAGAGCTATCTGCAGCAGGTAAGATACAGTATTTTTTGTACATAACCTTTCCACCAAATGTCACATCAAAAGATCTGGACTATCTTTCGAATGGAACTGGATGTGTTGTGGATCTGTTTCTGGCTTGAGTCACCACATTATGTAAACATAGTATGTTTTAATGAGCCTGGGTCACTGTGGTCACTTCAAACACACTCAGCTTTTAGGGAAATAATGTGAGAGGCTTTAAACTTGGGAGTAACATCTCTGGGAGCAATCACTGGTCAACTCCCAGTCTCCTCTACAGGTTTCTTCTGCTTCATTAACATGGACGAGGGTCTTGCGTAAGCCTCTCCAAAACAAAGGCGTTAGGCTCCGAGGACAGAGATCCGGGAAGGGGGAGCAGAGAGGCGATGCGGGCAAGGCAAAAGAATTAGGAGAAAGGTGCTGTGAAGAGGAAGGGAAAGATAATAGCAGGAGGGTGAGGGAAAGACAAGGAGGGGAAGAAAATGAGGTGGGGGGGTACAGAAAAGGCCAAGTGAGCAGAAGAGGAAGGGAGGGAGGGTGGTGAGCATTTCCTTTGTGGTGACTGGAGAGTGACAGGGGTGCCAATAGAGTAGCCGGCGATGACGGTCCCACTGGAGAATGCCGACTATGCCAGTAGAGTGGCACTAATGGAGCCAGAGAGGGGATGCAGTTGCCTGCCCTGGAGCGGGGATATTGTGCAACTGGACAAGGCAGCTTGACACCAAGCCAAGATGGAGAATTAGAGGGGAGGGGGGTGGCACCCGAGGCAGAAAAAGACAGCCATGTTAGGTCTGCTGACTGATTGACTTAAACTGAACCTCTGTTTGTCTTCTATTTGACTTATGAAACTCGGGGAAAACTGAATGGTTCTCAGGTTTGATCTGTAACATGTCTTTCACAGAGTCCTTTTTTTTCTCTTATAGTATTATATAATACTCTGTCAAAGTCAGCAGTGCTTCAGCCTTGCGTCCACACATTTTTTTTGAGTGAAAATGTCTTGAGTAGTCACCCTTACACATTTGCCAAAACAAAACCTTTTGAAAATGGTGATGTCATAGCCCTGCCTTTAATCTGAACTGATTGAGGGTGTCCTCTTCTTAAACCTTATTTCCTGTTATTTTTTTTTTATGAATAATCATCTATTGTGTCAGGTGTTTGGCTATAAAAGGATATGACTGAAAAAGATTAAATAGAAAAGCAGCCAAAATCCAAAAAGAAAGAAAACAATATTGATCAAGATCATGTCAAAAGATTTTTAAAAAGTCTGGCTCCTTGGAAGTTTAAACATTTACACTTTACCACAGTCGAATGGGATAAAAATTCTGAACCCTAAATCTAAAGAGAAAACTGAGTACACTTTGCTGTCTTCTATTGCTCATTAAGTCATAAATTAACCTAAGAGCTGAAGCTTTAATGGTGGTTAAAATTTAAATCACTAACTCATCACTTCACAACCCCTTTCTCCTCTTCATGGATGCACACAGAAAGGATAGCTCAATACTGCTGAGTAGCTGATTGTTGGATTGGAGTGACTGGGAGAGAGTGGCATGATGAATCATCCTGATTGCTCTATAATCCATCCCATAATTCATCAGCCGGGTCAACTCATCTATCAATGGGTCAATACTTGAAGGAATCAACTGCCAGCAAGGAAGACATCATCACCAGAGTTGGGCTTATGCTTTTAATTTAAGTACTGGTTAATGTAGCTGTGACAAAAGGAAGTAGACCTGAAAACAAGGTGAGGGGGGAATTACAAGGAGCTTTGCGGAGGCGGGTAATACCTCACATGATGCCCCTTAATCACACACAAGCAATGTGAAGAAATTGATGATCCAAACAGAAAATAAACCCCTCACACACAGTTTTGCACATACACTGCTACAGTAACTACCTGCTTCCAGGTAAGTTATTCCTGGCTTTGGATTGGTATGTAACCCCCTCTCCTCCAAGTAATCCACACTCAGTTTACTCACACACACACACACACACCTGGGCACTGCTTTAACAGACTTGGAGGCTCCAGGCTTCAGGCTACCTGCCATCTACAGTACGAACTGACATACCTCTCTTCTCTCCTTTCCACATGACTCTATGCTTAACTCCTTTCTTCTTTCTTCACTTTACCTGCCCCTCATGTTCTTTTTTTTTGCTTTGCTGTTTTAAATCCTTTCACATCCAGCTCATATTGCAGAAGCCACGTCTGTCCTCATCTCTGTGAAAAGCTCCATGTTCTCTTTTTCCACACCATTTAAGAGAGCAAACACATCTCTAATGTATCCTTTAAAACCCCTTCTTTCATTTTGCCTCTGCTGGACCTTTCCTCCCTCAGTCTGTTGTTCTTGCTCTCGCTCCCTGTGTGATTTATCGGGCCAAGCAGCAGCATTGTGGCTGGCAGGTCCATTATCCTGGCTATCTCATCGGTTGACACTGATGCTCTCTGAACTTTCACCCCAGTAATATGAACTTTGACATGCGGGCACACAGGGAGACAGGTGATTAATGAAGCATAGAATCAAAATTAGGATAGGCTGGTTATAATTTTCAAATCATTTGAGGGATTAGTCATATTACGAATTTGAAACTTCAACTCCTAACATTGAATTAGGTTTTGTCTTTACTGCCTATTAACAGGTTTTCCCCAAAAGCATATAAATATTTAAGTTTATTTATTGTTCAAAGAATAGCAGTGGTCCATGTTCTCCAGTTGAGGGAGGTAATATAATTTAATGTTCTTTTGACTTAATTTATTCATCAATTAACGAATATGTTCTCAACTATAAAGTACTCTGAAGCTACTAATGGTGATGCCTAATTTTGCAATAAAATACGTATATAACATTTCAAAGTTTTTTTGTTTATGTTTCCTAATTTTCATCAAGTGTGAAAAATATTACTTGAGTCTTTTAGCTCATCAGTTAGGTCATAATTAAACTCTACATCACCAAACTGAGGTCTTTCAAACAGCTACAACAGGTGAGATATTAAATGTTCAGTTCAAACCTTTTCTCTACCTAATCTCTGAAGGAGAAGAAACAGAGGAAATGGAGCATTCTACTTCACTAATGCCTTCACATAAAAGTATTTCAGTAAAAGTATAATTCTTTCTGTTTTTTTCAGTGATAAGTGTCAGGTATAGTATCTACAAAGTTTTCAAAAATGAAAAAAGGAACTTCATCACTGAGATCATTTATGATCTTATATTTTATGTCACGTGATTTTATACAGTTATCAAAAATTTATTCTACTACAGCTGAAGATGAAATTAAAAAAGCTGTACACTACAGTAAAATTAGCACACAGAAATATATTCACACATTTCTTTTAAATGCTGTCAGAATCAAAACCTGTTTTGTTATGATGCCTTTCTAACAATGCCTGCTGAGCTTCGACAAGCCCTTTCCAAACTGCCTGAGAGTGAATTACAACATTGTGTTTGGGATCTGAAGTGCCTAATCACTTCTTAAGAATGAGTCGCCTTGAGCGGTTCAGATGGGTAGTCATTTGATGGCAACTGGGTGAGTCACTGACACCCAACACCTCAACACTGTTGTAACTTTTACTTTGCACTCCAGGTGACTCATAATCAGTACACCGCTGTAAATATCTGCAAGAAAAAACATCTGCCACACAAAAAGAAATATAAAATCATTTCATTTCCCTGTTTGGCCAGAACAAATGTGTGTGATCCAAAGGTTTTAATGAAAACATTTCTCGGACAAAAATCTCTCTGTGTGTGCTGAAAAGAGCTGTAAAATGTGAATAGCTGTACTGCAGGGCTGTAAACCTCGAGCAACTTTATTCTAGAAACAGAATGTTTTGAGTTGGAAATCATTTTATGAGCTTAAAACTGAAAACATTTCTGAAATGAAGCCTGTGCAACAATTTATTTTTAGTTGTTCAGTTTTTCATTCCTCATGCAAATGATTGACTTTCAAGGTTACCTTCCATTTTTTCATTTTCGTTTTGAATTTTCTTAATGAAACACATCTGAAAGTGATCTGTACATTGTTCCTGATAAAAACCACAGGTCTGAACTTGTTCATTAAGATATCTAAAAAAGGAAAGTCTCTTGCCCACTCTGTGTGAGCTACCAGAACTGACAAAGACTCCTGGATGGGTGTCGAAACGTTTTCAAACAAGAACTGATCTAAGTCCGGTTGCCTCCGACTTAAGCCTGTTTGCCGTTGCGATGACCCGGATAACTGAGAATTTGCACAGGCATCTTGCCCACTTGTAGAACTTTTCATAACCAGAAGTTTAACTGGTCACAATTTTTAACAGGAGGGTGATCTCTTTGCTCGTTTAGATCACCTCCTACTTAGATCTCCAGACTGGAACATTCTTCACCTTTGACCGCAGCTAAACCCAGAGGTCATCGTCACTATGGCAACTAAAGCGCCTGAAGCACCTCTGTCTTAATTAAAAAGCATTATTTACTCTGAGAAAATTTCATTCTCTCCGCCTTCGACCTGTCTTCCTCTTTCCTTTTTCCTCCCTTTCTTATTATTGACATGCTGGAAGACCCCAAACGATCAGAAGTTTTTCTGAACTGTTTTTTTTGCCATGGTAGTGCTAAATGGTGCGTTTGTGTGAGCTTGTATGTGTGTGTGTGTGTGCGTGTGTGAAGAAGGGTTAAGCTCTTACTGAAGACAAGGCCACAACTTTGAGACTGCCAAGCAACAATGCGGCCTGGTAAAGCATCATCAGGAGACCGTTTAGTTAAGGATTAAAGACTTCTGTAAACAGATGAACACACACACACAGCCGAAATGCACTCTAATCAACTCAAAAATTCAAATACTCCTTTAACGCAGATGTAATGTGTGATAAATGAAGTTGTCTTCTTTCCCTCCACACATTAAACCAGCCTGTGTTTTATGTCCCTCTGAGTGGACACGATTGAATACACTTTTATTCCCCTTTAACTAAGTTTTTTCTCCTGTGTGCACCACTAAAGCACAAACTTTGAGTGGCTCTGTCTCAAAAGAAACGCCTTACCATCTACCTGTTCTACAAGTGTTTTCAATTGTGTATCACAGAAACAGCCAAAACATAGATGTCTTTAACAATTTTATTACACCTGGATGAAGTGGAGGTGTGATGCATTTCAACATCAGATGAATGAAAATGGAACAAAGTTAGCAAAATGATTACTGTTGTTGATTTAGCTTTCTGCAGCAGCCATGCAAATCTCTACATGGATATTGATGTTAGGATTCACTTAAAAAGTATTACAAAAAATTATTACCCCAATTCTAAAAACTTCAAATATTTTGTAGAACATAATAAAAACAGAATGCAGTGTTTTCCAGTAGTCTCAGTGCACATACTGTATGTAAGATGCTAAACACACAAACACAAAGTCAAGCTGACAGAGGAGGCGTCATGTCGACTAAGACATCGAGCTGACGTCATGTTGACCACAACGCTGCTACAGACCACACACACACACACACCTCTTCAAAGCATTCTCAAATAATAATGGCTTCATTCAGCAGCATCATTTGTTCTCACACTGCAAAATGAATCTGGAAAGCTTTAGAAAATGATTGAAGATGTCAAAGTGTCTGTGATGTGATGACCCAAATTTAAAGGGTAGGCAGGAGGTTGGTGGAAGAATTTAATGCAAATAAATAAAAAAAATTCTGAAAACAGAAAAGGTATTAAATATAGTAAGCAGCTGTTTAGGTAACTTAAATGTGGCAAAGTTATGAAAATCGCTCAAAAAAATCCTACATAAATCCTACAGAAACAGATGAAGTGACTGAAAATAAGTCAACAATGGCAACGTCCATTCAAGAATTGTTTCATCTCTGGATAGAAACTCAGCTAAAATGTTTCCCCTTTAAAACAAGCTCATGTTCTTGAGACTTTCGAGGGATACCCATCTGGTCTCTTTTCATGTCTCACATCAAGTCCTGGTCTTAAATCACTACAGTGACGACCAAACAAGCAGCCAAGTAATAAGTAATAAATTTCAACCCAGCAAATTGTTGCAGTGATGTGCTGGCCAGACGTGGCCGAGCAGTCCCATAACACATAAAAAATAAATATATGTATACACACACACATCACCAATCTAGCCTCACACTCGAGTATAGCCATATATTTCAGTGTGAAAGCAGTGACCTACCGTATTCTCTCATCCTCCTATCGGTCTTTTCCTCTATCAACCACTCTTTCATCTTTCTGTCTTTCATCTTGCTACTGATTTCTGTCCAGTAAAGAGAAGGAGCTGACAGAGGAGAAAACACTAAAAAACTCTAATGCACTGTAGTTTTATCCATCTTCACTAAAACAAAAACCATGTGTCTCGTTAACAAACTGCCATGAAGATGAGAATGATATGCATAGGAAAATAATGTTTTACAGTAGTTTTATAATCATCTAGTAATAATAATTTTAAACAAGAAATTAGGGGGCCATTATTGGAGCAAAAACATTTGCAAATGTGTGAAGAGAGTCGTGTGTCTGTATCTCAATTTGGGTGTGTGCAGTCGAAGTAGTAAATGTGTAAATGAATCTGTAAATGTGTGAGCTGATTTGTGTGTCTGTACGAGAATCTGCAGATTTGTAAAACAACTTGTGTGTGTAATCGGGTTTGCAAATGTGTACAAAATCCACGTGTAAATAAAATTCACAAATGTGTATTCAGATCCACAAATGTGTACTGAGATCCGCAAATATGTAGATCAATCTGTAAACCTGCACAGAGACACTTAATGTCTGAAGTAATTTACTTCAAGACTCAGAAATACAAAGAAATCATTGCTTACAAGTCAAGTTGCTTCTCCATTGGCTCTCTTTACACACGTGATTTTTGCTACACTTCTGTCGCTACAGATCTGCAAATGTGTAGGACGATTTGTAAGTGTAACTGTGGGTTTGTATGCCCTGAGCACAGGCTCGCAGGCTGCATTCTCCGGCTGCAGGAGTTCAGCACTTCTTGGCAAGACGCTGAACCCCCACTGCCTCTGATGTGTGTCCCGTCAGTGTATGAATAGAGATATAAGCACTGACTATTCTCCATAGAATGATTTATCTAGATTAGCTTTGTAAAGAGATATAGTAGAGTGCTGTGTGAATGGGTAAAAGAGGGCACAGATTGTAGTGTGAAGCACTTTGAGTATCCTGGTTGGATAGAAAGGCGCTATATAAGTACAGTCCATTTACCAGTTACCAAATCAAAGTAAATGTGCAACATTAATTGCTTTTTTCTCTCCCTAAATTTCAGCACTAAAATGTTTTATTCATATCTTAGGATTCTATATTTGAAGTTCTCTCATCATAAGCAACTCTACTTTAACATGTCATGGTGAGCCTGTGACTGTGAGTAGTTGATATATATGTGTATGTATAAATATATACATATATATTCACACCTGACCTCAGACTAGTTTAACTTTATACTTGGAAGCCTAAACCACTGAGCTGCGCAAACAAAATATAACAGATCCACACATGTTCAAGTTCCAAAAACAACATTTTCATAATAGCAGGTTGAGCAAGTGTTCATTTATGGCTGTACTTTTGCAAAACATGAAACCAGTCCAGTTACCAAATACCTTTAACCCTCAATATGAAATCCAACAAGGTTCCATTTTAGAGGTTCTCACAGATTCCTTGTGTTTCTTAAAATACAAATAACTTTGTAAGCAGTTTTATTTGAAGCACCATTAAATACAGCTGCAGCTTTAACATAATGACCTTCAAAATAATTGAAAAAGAAGCCAGTAAGAGCACCAGCCTATTTGTTTTGTTTGTTTTGTTTTGTTTTGCAATTCATTACATTTCAAAAGAAATTAAACACTGATGCATCAATAAAGTTGAGGCAGCTAATATTAATGCATCAATTTGGGCCACACATCTAATCTGAAAAGTATTTTTACTTTGGGCCACATGCCGAGCAAGGTGCCTACTCTTGGTCTTTAGAAACACACACTTACAGAATCACAGACGCAGACACACACACACCCTAACAAACAGCAGGTCAAGCACAGCCAACCACGGTAGCAGCCACAGAACATAAACAACTTTCACACGCTCTGTGTATCATCTGAGCATTTCACTACAGCGTTACATAAATATATTCAGCCACACATATAAATATAAGCAACCATAATTATTCCTCGAGACCGCAAATGACCGTGTCGGGAAGCCGGTTCCCACAGTTTCAGCAGCGTTGCAGCCCAGCCCAGCGGTGTTGGGAATCTGCAGCTCAGTTTACAGCAGGGATGGGTCATTGTGAGCCGAGAGGGGAAGGTGATTGCTGACAACAAACAGCGGTTTGTAGGTTTGAATGCAAACGGCAGCGTTTATGTTCTGGCTGCAGCTGAATCTATTTTGTGCCCGGGTGACAAAAAAGATATTTGACGTTCTCTTCCACAGACACACACACACACACACACCTCTCTCCCAGTGGGCAGCAGCTGTTGGAGTGCTAATCTCCAATAACTACTGATCTGGCCTCTATGGAAAGACCCATAAAAACTGTCTTTCACTCTTCTAACATCTTTATCCCTCTGTAACACAAAGAGCAGCAACTTTGCATCACAGTCTGATGATTCAGTAGATTGTTTTGATGTGAAGTCAGCAAAAAGCACCAACATTTTGGTCCTCTGTTAAACCAAACATAGGCATTGGTTTAACATTTAAATTGAAATCAACTGAGTGATATAAGAAGAAAATGGTAAATAAAATCAAAACTTACAGTCTATAGAGCTTAGTTGTTCCCAGGAAAAGCAGCTCAGGAAACACAGCCAGATTATTCCGATTTAGGCGCCTGTGAAAACACAACATGAATCAGCAACCAAGTAATACTTTTAGATGTTTTTTAATAAATTTTGTGACTTTATACCATTTAGGTGCAGTTCAAGAAGCATCAGAGACAATAATAAGAAGCTGATGGATGCATTTTTTCCCCCAAGTACACATGTTTTTGGATGGATACATGGACACAAAAAAGACTTTAAGTTAGCCACTATTTGAGGGGGTACAACAAGGCTGCCAGATAAACAGTGAACCCGTGAAACATGAAGGAGACAGAGGGGAACGAAGACGAGGGAAGGGGGTTCAGATGAAGGGGGAGGGAGGTGGGGACAAAGACGAAGGAGAGGAGATGATGTGGGAAAAACAAACAGGCAGTCTGGCCGGGCTACCGAATGTGTGAAAAGGACCCCACTGAGTAAACAAGGCCCTCACAAGGGAAGAACCAACAACAACTCATCACACTCACACACACACACAGATACAGAGGGGTTGAGAAAACTCGGCTGAGTTTAATAATCTGGTTGCAATCATTTAACCCCGGTTGAGTGGAGTGAAGAGGTGTGTGTGTGTGTGTGTGTGTGTCCTTATTTCAAAGTGAGTCAGTCTGTCACAATGAGAGACAGACTGCTGAAACAGTTTAACCCTGACACACACAC
>JAVKLF010000100.1:5527268-5539897 GCA_034783495.1 Millerichthys robustus
GATGGATGGATGGATGGATGGATGGATGGATGGATGGATGGATGGATGGATGGATGGATGGATGGATGGATGGAATGGCTCTACAACTACAACTTTTGGAGTCAACAAATTTCAAGACGGCCACCACAACTAATCTTAGCCGACATGAAAGGCTACAACTCACTAAATTCTCCAGCTATAAAACTAAACTCTTTGGATATTATCTCTCCAATATGAAGATCTCTCAGTCTAAAACTCTCACATGAATGGCAGGAGGCTCATACATTCTGTAAAATAGTCACAAATCCAGAGTTATTTTTAATATTTTAAATCTGTTATTATTCTTCATGACACTGTTTCTATGGAAGCTCTTCTTGAACTTTGAGACATTTTTTTAAAATTATTTGATGTGAAATACTTCTGCTTTGAGATATCCTCTTCCGCAGCCTATTTTTAGCTCAGTCTGTATCTCCCAAATGCTTTGCTGTTTTCAGCAGTTTGATCCTGCGTCATCTACAGTTTTATTTTAGACCTATTTATTCCCCACAAGATATCCTCCCCCCTCATTTTCTGAAGGAAACTTTTCACATCATTGGTCCTTGTATTTTAATTCTTCTTATGTTCTTTCTAATTGTAGGCCAAAATCTAAATTACTTTGCATGTCCACAACTTTAGAAAAGTCTGTTATTAATCATCTTCAGTTCTTCTTAGTTGGTCATGGTGAGTATGAAGAGTTCCAATCTGGTTTTAAATCCTGTAATAGTGATGAGACAGCAGTTTAAAGAGTTTCTAACTCAGTAATAAGCTAAGATGCTGTCAATTACAGTGTAGCACAACACTTTTCCTAAAACTCCAATAACTAATTGAACTATGTGTATCATTAAAATGCATTTTTTGTTATTCAACAGCAACATAACAAAACTTTTCTCATTTCTTACACATATTTTCAATATAGAATACTTTGGTGACAATCTGTTTGTATCGGTTGTGCTTGGACTTGTTGAAGCAGTGAAACAAAAGGAAATTAAAACATATGGCTACCGTCCACTTCTTCTGAAATGTATAACAAGCTCCAGATGTGGTTGTGCACAGTTGTGTTTCGCCTCACAGAGATGCCTCTGAGTGGTCCTGACTGCAGTCAGGACTGAGTGGAACTGGGGTGTTAAAGGTTCCTCTGGGTTGCAGCAGAGGGACCACCACTGAACTGATCGCTCAGTCTGTGTGCTGTGTCCAGCTGGGTGTGGACAGCAGTGTGCGCGCACCACATGTACTGAAAGACATGCGCTCTTCTTAAACATATACAGTATGTGTGCTGTAATGCTCATGGCATTATTGTGACCCTGTCTGTGCCTAATCTTGTCTGTCCCTGGGGCACAGTGGGCTGAATGCTTTTGGTCACGCTCTGGCTCAGAAATACCGTCCACCAGACTGACATTTTTCATCATCATCATCATCATCTTCACAGCAACAGCGCCTTAAGTCACCGTGAAAATGAATTCCACCTGGGCCCGGTGACACTTTGCTGCTTTCACTGTGCTCTACATCTGTCTTTGTGTTCTACTGTTTCCCAAAGCTTTTCATGTCTATATTTCACATGATCTCCAATCAGTTTTCTTGCAACTGCCCCTTTACACAATCAGCTTTCATCTTTTGCGTGAAACCCATTCTTCTGGCTGCCCACGACTTCCACAACTTCTGCTTTAATGGGTTTATAGTTTGATTAACCTGCCAAGGGAGTGCGGGATGAAACAGATTTGGTGGAACCCCTTGATAAAGCTATGAGTCATTTGTAGCACATTTGTCGACACATATGTTTAAAAGATTCCTATTAACTTTAATAATAACAAAAGTTAATATACGTTTTTGAATTCTGAATCTCCTCATTGAATCTTAAAGCACATATTTTAAGGATTTTGGTGCAGAAATCACTTTGGCACTGTCTAATCCTATGTAATTTGGAAGCCATTACAACATATAAATGCACATGAAGTCACACATGAAGACAGAGCTTTAAGGCTCACTGAGAGTTAAAGGTTTGGTTAGGGTTTTTGTACCACAAAATGGTTTCATGCAGTTACAGGTCTTACTGTCCAGGAGGACTGCAACCTACTGCTGGGACAACATGGAGCTTTAGAATTCCCCTGCAAATGAAGTAAGGACTTGACTTTCAAATTAAAAAAAAGTTTTTGTAACTGAAGTTATCATTTATTTGTTCAAAAAATGAGTAATTGAGTATTGAGTAGTAATTGAGTCATAATTAATTATCTAACAAATTAACCTTAATTTTTGTTTTCTCAAATATTTTCTGGCTTGCAAATCTATGCTTTATTATATCATTGTACTTAATGTTTTCCACAAACGTAGTAAGGATTCACAAAAGCTTCCATAATTCAATAGTTGAATTTTAAAAAAGGGAGCTTACATAAAGTTTTTTTCCCTTATCATGATGGTTTGGTTATTTGGTTTTTCTTAAGAGGTAAAAATATTGATAATGATCAACAGTTAATTTAATTTTTGAATTTCAGAATTTAACAAATTTTCATAAAGTTATTTATGTTAAACCTAATCTTTCTTTCTATTTGTTATTTATTTATTTTACTCATCAAACAGGTTTTGCAACTTTGGACAAATTATTTTTGTGTGTGTGTGATTTTTGTTGTTGCTTTAGGAAATATAGATTAATGTAAAAGTTGCAGAACTTCTCAAGCAGGCTCTAAAGTGCTCTGCTGCCCTCTTGTGGATGCACTTGGTAAAATATGGGAGCTTTTTATTTAATATACAGTTTAAAAATTATAATATATTTTTTACACTCTTTTCTTATACACATTTCATGTAATTATGTGGAAAGCGGTCTATGACTACAAGAGAAATAAAACAGAAAAACAATATCAAAGCGATTGGTAAAATTACAGCAAACGCTAGGTGGCGGTAGTGAACGTTGCTCACCCTTAAACAAAATCAAATAAGAAGAGCCCCCTGGTGGCAGCTTGTGAGAATTACCGGAGCTGATCCGTAAACCTGATCGGGTCGGTCAGTCAGCTTTAGAGAGGGGGGAGAGAGGGGGGAATGAGCAAGAATGGCGGCCGTGCAGTGCACCAGATGCACGGCAGAAAAAAGAGGATTTCGGCGGGAACTTGATTCTTGGCGACACAGACTAATACACTGCGTTGGTATGAGCCTTGAAAAAAATCGAATATAAATTTTGTCGGACAGCAGAGAGATCGACGTTCAGACCAGCTAACTTGTCGCTAGCTTGTCGCTAGCTTGTCTACCACAATGGCTGTAGCGGCTAGCTCTTTCGATTTTACTCCCTTTCTTTGTCCCCGACTGAGCAAGCTAGCTGGCCGCCGGTGTTTGCTGTACAGACGTTTTTGTGTAGCTAAGAAGGTTTTGACGATCTATTTTCAACGCGTATCAGATAAATTCTGTAACATTAAGACGCCTATAACTGGATTTGTTCACTGACATGTTTATATTTTTCGTCTATGCTAATGCAATGCTAGGCTAAAGCAAAATAAATATTCGACCGAGTGGTTTGTGTTGATATATTGTGAAAAGGAATGTCAATATGGTGTGAAAGTAGGTAACTTAGCTGTCATTGATGACGCTCTTTTCTGCTCAGTGCCTTGTTAAATTCAAATTTAACGCTACAAAAACTGCTAGCGTCAACGTAACGCTAGCGCTTAGAGACAAGTGTCTAACAGGCTATTTACTTTGTATACCAGTTTATTCATTGGTTAATTAATGTTTAATATCGTTCTAATCTTTAAAGTGTCCAGTGTCTCACTAGTGTTTTTAGCATACCGTGGTTAGCACAGACGTGTAATATATAATTTTGGAGGTCTGGGAGGGCGGGGGCAAGCATTATTTGTATGCAAATGAAAAAGATTGTCCAAATCATTATTAACAGCTTGTTAATCTTATCTTACAGGGTTTGAGAGTATTCTGGAGGGAGTTTATGGCCCAATGCTGCTGAGAGATCTTAATTTATTTAATGGTGGGTTATTGCCTTTATTTATTAAAACACGTTTGTAATATTTTGTTTTTTGTTACCTCTTAAGCAGTTTAAAGTAGCCAGTCTGTATGCCTTTAAAGAAAATTTTGACCTAATATTGTAATTGTTACAATAAATTCAGTGCTCATGTTGTATTTGCTTAATAAAAATTTAAATTGGTTAGCAATCATCATAAAAATGTGTTAGTAGTTTGTGTGTTAAGAGAAATGTCTTTTTATAACTGTGATTATTTTTATTGTTTATATAGCTATTTTTAACAAAAATAGTTCTCTTCTGTGACTATTTTCATGTGGCTGATATCTCAGATCTGTTGAAGCAGGTTTTTTGTAAAAAAGTTATGAAGAGTTCAATTTTCTAATTGTTGTAAATGGCTCCTAATGTCCTCAGTTTGGAAATAAAGAGATTAGTTCTGATGAATCACCAGACCAAGACCTGAGGTTTGCTGTTCTAAAGCAACTCTTAATTTCATAGCAGTTCAGAGTTGAGCGATTAGACAACTATATCAACCTTTGGTTATTTTTCCCACTAACATTCAAGCGAAGTCAAATGATTTTTATGCACAGTGCATCACAAATATAAAATGTTTGACTCTCCAAGGTCTGCTTAATATGTAAAACAAAAAGGAAAATAAATAATATTCAGAGATATATTTGTTGACTTAATGGTGGAAGCACATACTGAAATGGTGGTTAATTTAGTTTCTCAAGGATAAACATTGCTTTTCCTGGGTGAGATGGTGATTTACAGATGTTTTTCTATAAATTATCCAATTCATCTGGTTTTCCAGTTTATTTGACACTTGTACAGACAAGTGATCACTGAGTGTGTCTGTGTACTGTCTCTAAAACACCACTTATTCTGCCTTTCAAAAATATATACCCCTTTAAAATAATAAAATATCTCCTTGGTGAATTTCCAACACAAGTCATAAAGGAGCGGACCCCCTCATTTCTTGTGGTTGTATTTTTGTGTTTCAGACTGTGAACCTGAAGAGGTGGATGACTGGTCTTCAGAAGTGAGCTGCTCCCTATGTTCATTCTGTAACCTTCCACTGGACAAACTTAGCGTAAGGATTATCTAGACTTTAATGTCTGGTCTGTCAGAAACTCGTCATCAGAACTTGACAGATGGAACTCTAACATTGCAGTGAAAGCTCTGTGGAGTGACTAGTTTCTCATTTTTATGTAGGATCAAGCACCTGCAGGCACGTCGCCTCTCTCCTCCCCCTCAGATTACTCTCCATGTCAGACCTCAACCATTTCAGAGAGCAGCCAATCAGCACACAAGTTCCTTCAAGCTGTGTTTCACAAAAAAGGTCAGACTTTCTCATTTAGATGTGGATTGATTGCAAATTATGTCAATCAGCAGTAGGTTTTTAATCAGGTTAATTCATCAGAAAGTAAATGTTAAACCTTTTCTGTAAAAGGGTGATTTAGCAGAGTTAATTTAGGTATGAAACGTGTCTGCTTGCTTATCAGACCTGTTAACAAGTGAAAACATCTGCAGCCTTCTGGATTGGAGCTCATTAGAATTTTATCAACAAATTTTATCAATACCACTACTGCTTGTTGTTACTGACAACTGCAGGTAACATCTGCAGCTTAATGTTGTGAACATTGGCTTGTGTGTTGTGTGTCAGCTACGAGCTACGGCTGTTTGCAGTGCTGCATAGGTGTAAATAATAACAACATTGGTATATTAATTAAACTATTGGGACTTCTGTTGACAGACTTTATTGTTAAGGTTAATTCAGATTTTTAAAAACTGAAAGAAAGAAAAGGTGACACTGACTAAGAGTATGTCGTTTTAACCTATGGCTGCTTCTGCTCGGGTATTTAGATGTGACCTTGGACTGTGATTCAAATATTCCATTGGTGGCCCAAAAGCTGATGAAGAGGATGATACGTCAGTTTGCTGTAGAGTATGCATCCAAATGCAGACTCCTCACCAGTACAAATGGTGTCACTAGTTCCTCATCACCGTTGTTGGAAACGTCAGATGGTCCTTTGGATCTCACAGTAAGCCGAACATTTGAAGTGAAAGAGAGAAAAACTGAACCAGGTAAGAAAAACAATCTGTAGAAATGCACAAATTTTAGTTTTGCATGCCCTATTTTTTATTTTTATTTTTTCTGATTCTTGTATGAATTTGACCTGTCGATGCCAATTTTGTTTAGTGTCCAAAAATATTAAAATAAATTGTTAAGTAACATACTGACAGGAAGCTTTCACACACCAGCTCAGCAAAAGTCTAATGCCTACTGGGCTGCAGACAAATTTTAATTTTTTCTTTTCTGTAAAGCAGGTGTCAACATTAATAGAATTAAAAGCAAATACAGAATGCAGAAAATACCTTGTTAAATTCTCTCTATTTGCTTTATACAGGCAATGGGTATTTAGTGGTGTAGAAAGTTTGGAGTTTGAAATGTCTTGTGTAGAAAAACATTTAATTAAAATTTTTCACTAGATAATTTGAAGTTGTATTCAGCTTATGTGTTTTCTGTTCATGTCTAATTCAAACCCTTTGCATTAATACTTCAAGCTTCCAATCTTTTCGAACTGCAAAACACGTGCTTTATTGTAACTAAATATCTGAATCCAAATCATAATCTAATTAAATTAGTTTCTCGTCACAGATGGCGTGCTGGATCTCTCAAACAGGAACTTTCCAAGCTCAACAACTCTGTCATCATCTGTTCACAAAGCCTCAGGGTAAGAGTTTGTTTTTATTTGGACTTATTTGTCTCTATCTTTGTCCTTTTTGTCGTAATTGTATAAGGATGAAAATAAGATAAGATACTTTATTTGTCACTCATAAGGGAGTGCTCCCCATGAGCAAAAAAATTATACAATACAGTTTTGGTCAAAAGTTATTATACACTCATCAACATTAGTGTTATATTCATTTCAAGCTATTAATGATTTATTTGAACCGTTCCCTTTCCAAAGTGGAATGATTATACAACTACAACTTCACTGAATTTAAAAAACAAGAATTAAAGGTGCAAGTTTATATTTATTAGGAATTTTCTCTAACTCCTAAAGTCTACCAAACCTGCCTAGAAGTGTGGTCAAATATTCAGTTAAAATTATATCAGAAGCACACTGAAGGATAAAAAAGGCCTGCAGTTTAGGGGCAACTTGCAAAGAGATTTATCCAAATTCTAGTTGGGGTATATGTATGTTTGTACTTGTTTGTATAATTTTGAGTCAGTTTGAATTAAAGAAAAGCCTTCTTTAAATTTTAACTAGTGTTGAATATGTATGATGTATAATCAATCCATCCATCAAATATGTTTTTTAAAAACCTGAAACATTTTGAACACAATGTAACATTCACCAGCTCCCCATGACTTGAAAAGAGTAAAGAAAATGGATGGATGCTTATGATGAATGTAAGTGAATTTCTGACCGCACCAATTTCTCCAATTCTCACACGTCAATAGCATGGCAAAAAACCACTAAAACTGGTAAAATTACTGGTGCTGCTAGATTCAAATTAGCCAGTTAATATCTCTCCTGCTAAATAATACACTCAATCCTGTTGTTGGTGCTTTTGTAACTATTAAGTCATTTTCAGGAGCTAGTTTGTGTTTGGTGCTTGGTTCTGGGGTTGACTCTTTTATCTCTTGAGCGGTAACGTCACAGCAAATTGTAGCATTTGCCATCAGCTCAGGATTTACAATGAGGAGAACGGTGGAGTTCTTAATGGTTTTACTTCCCTTTTTACCAACCTAATTATCACAAGCTTGATTATTCAACCTTCAAGCATGTAGGAGATTCACTGGATATCACAAAACTACAAGGGCTGTATGTGAGCATCAAAGTAACTCCAGCCATTCACAGACTGTCCCACCTGGACGTGAAGAGGCTTTGTGTGTCTGTGTGTGACAGACTGCAGCAGTGTGACATGAAACTTAACAGTCTCGGTGATGTTACCAACACAAGGCATAAAGGAGTGGACCCCTCAGTCTTCATCCCCCATCCCCTATGCCAAAATAAAACCCTCCATCACCTCCATCCTGACCCTGCTCTTTGGTCCTCCCATCCCTAGGAGGCAGTACAGGCAGAAGGAGTACATTGAGAGGAGCTGGGAGCTGTCTGAGGGGTTACTGTCCAAAGCTTTAAAGGATATTTGTTCAGGGAGGCTGCAGGCGCAACGAGCTGCGTTACTCTATGGGATACCACTTCAAACCCTCAGGCAAGGTTTGGACGACTTGGCTGAGGGGAGGTTGGAGGAGCTTCAACAGTTTACACAAGGATCCAGAGATTTCAGGAATGATGTGACCTCTCACATTGTGATGTCGTCAACGTTAGGCGGCGAAGCCCATCTTGTTCTGCAGAAGGTGGCAGTGTGGGCAGAACAAGAAGAAGTTGGGGGAAATACAAAAGAGAATGGAGACATTGGTTTCCCATTGTCTGCTGTTGCCTTTTATTCTCCAAATGGCCAACAAACGTCTCTCCCTAACTGTTCCTCCCAGCTCAGGGATGTTCTCCAGAGCCCATCAAGTCCATCTTCCTGTATAGGATTATCCACAACTCTGCGCATTCCTCAGGTTCGTTCCAAGTCTGACCACAACAAGTCAGTCTCAGCTGAGAATGGCAACGTGGACGGAAATTATCATCACCGATCCTCATTAACTGAGAGTACTGCCAGTTTGTCTACATCATCTGCCAGACCATTATCTTTCATCAAACTCAGACCTCCGTTCTTGGCACAAAGCTGCCCAGACAGTACCAGCCATTTACCTCATCACTTGGGACCACGGGGATCCTCACTGGATGAATTGGAGGAGGGGTTTGGTTGTCAGGATAAAGACAAGCAACCTCGAAAGAAACGTGGGAGATACCGTCAGTATGACCATGAACTGATGGAGGAAGCCATCACTATGGTGATGGCTGGTCGTATGAGTGTATCTAAGGCTCAAGGGGTTTATGGAGTACCCCATAGCACACTGGAATACAAAGTCAAAGAACGCACTGGAACACTGAAGAATCCTCCAAAAAAAAGATCAACTACCTTTGGCTCATCTAGTTCCAACCCATCTGGATCTGGTACCATGACCAGTTCTATTAGCTCAGGAAGTCTAACCTCAGCTGCCGATGCTCAGAGGTCCTAGACCGCAGAACCTCAAAGTCCTCAACACTTGAACACAACCTCTTACAAAATAGATGTTTCCTGGAGACTTGGTGAAATTCAATTCATGCCTTTACAGAATACTCAAATGATATTCAGGTATTTTAATTGTGTGTCTATAATGTGATGGTCATACATTAAAATGTATTTTTCTAATGTGGTCTGTGGTTGAACTTAAAGCATTTAGCAGTTTTTTTAAGAATCAGTGATGCGCAGTACATTTTATTGCTTAGAGTGTCTGCTAAATTCAACTAAGTATTCAGTTATTTATCTGCTAAAAGAAAATCTTGCAGCATGTGGCTTGTCTTAATATATTAATTTTTTTATCACTAAATTCCAAACACTAAAACTGAAAATTAATTCAAAGATAAAATGTGGCCATGTCATTATGCTGAGCTATTCTTGCAGATGTGTATTGCTAACCTGCAATACCAACATGTCAACATTTAAAAAACTTATTTAATGTGTTGTTTTATTTTATTTATTTATTTATTTTTTGACATTTTAAGATGTTTTGTTTATGTGTTTTGTTCATAATTTTGAAAAACCATCACAATTAGCTGCTTGTGATGGCAAATTTATTATTTTAAATTAAAAGGGATTTGTTGTATGCAAGATGTAAGAATGAAACATCACTATTACAATTCTAGACTTCAAGGATTATTTTTATTGGCTTTCATGCTGTATTGTTTGGAGTGCTCTTTTAATAAAGAAAAGCTAACTGTGATTTTTCAAAGAATGCTGAGGATCAGCAGTGGAAAAGATTAATTAACTTTGTGGAGCCCTAAAATAAAGTATGGCTCATTATATGAGCTGTTGGGTTATTAGGGTATTTGGGTTTTAAATCAGTTTTTGACACTCTAATGTAAAGGAGTGTTATGATTGTCTTTTGCAGCTTTTTATCTCTTTGGGTTTTACCAAGTGACTTATAGCCATTATAACTCATTAAAGTGTTCAACAACTGATTAAACTGAGAAACTGTTCAGTACACAATGCTGGGGTGGCTGCATCTTATGACTTTTTGTTGAAGAGATTAGTTTAAAGCCATCTTGTGTTCATATGGTTTCTTTTGTTTTGTGAAAGTTAGGTTGAACATTATATTGAGTGGAAATTGCAGCATGTATCAAAATATACACCAATGAGCTTGGGGAAATGTTTGTGCGTGTACTGCTTGTGAAAGTTGTTCTTTCTTTCTTACATATTTACTAAATCTGCTACTGTAGCTGTATTACCACTAACCTCAGACATGACTGCTGCTTAACTTTCCTGGACTGTTTTTTTTTTTGACAAACTGTGGCATAGTTTTGTCAAACACTCATATCATCTGAAGGTTCAAAGATGCAGTGAAGTGCATGAGCCTAAAGGGTAGATTGCTACTTGTTGCATGTATAGGGTTTGGGGTGTTGTAGGGTGTGTCAGATACTAAAGGCTACAGCAGTTTAAGATTTCTGTAATTAGTTGTTGGTGTGCTCATAATGCTATGTAGGCCTACAAGCTGCTTTTTCTGTGCTTCTGAAAATGAGGCGTCTACACTCGCGTCTGCCTTTCAGATGGGCCTATTTTCATTAATAGTGCTATTATCAAAGCAGCATATCAGGGTTAGCCAAACAAAGCTGCTTCAGTTTATTTTGCTGCTATGCCAGCCTGTCTGTTTCATGTGTTCTTACACTCTAACCTCATTGTCACATATACCTCTGAACTTTATTTGTCCATTGTCAGATTTCACGTCAAGTTCTCTTTCTTGGCGAACTCGCCTGCTTCGGTAGGAGCTTCTATTTGCTTAGAAACACTTATAAGCTGTTTGTTTCTCTAGGAACAACACCCAAGTGTAAATTTATAGCCATCAACAACTGTTTAGTTCTTGTACTAATCAATATAAAATAAGCCATTTTTTGAAGAATTTTGAATTTACAAGATTTGCTGCTTTTTGCTGGGCTGTTGTATTTTCACAGCTTTTTTTGGTCACGTTGGTGACATTTTAATCTTTTAAACTGGGACCTCTACAAATACACCTGAATGTTTCTGTTTATAAAAGTGCATGGTTCTTTTGTCTCCAGCAACTACTTAGTGCATTAATATTTCTACTCTGATGAATATTTGTCAAAGAGCCCTTTTCACACATGAGATTCGTAACAACAATGTAACAACAACAACAAGAATCAACTTTCTCACAACTTGTCATGTCTGTGACATTTCATATGCCGTGTATGTAGTGTTTGTGTAACACAATACAGTGAATGAAATTGAGAGAAGAATATCATCTTACCGGTTGTAGTTTTTGAACAACCTCAGTTTAGAAAAATAGTTTGAATTTGACCTGATAGACTAGTTAATGGCTAGTCTAAGCAAGGCTGAGATCAAAATGGATTGCTACCATCTTAAAAATGTCCAGTCTCAAAAATATTGCAGTATGAATGTTACTTTGTAACTCTTTCAATCTTTGCATTGTGTGCTTATTCTGAGAATAATACACTGCAGCATTTTAAACCATGCTGCATTGAAATTGATACCTATTTATTACAAGGACTGACTTGGTTTGGTGAAAAATGACAGAACAAGAATGTCATTCGTGTAACACCAACACGTTCTGCTGCCGTTAAAGTCACGAAAAGCAGTTCATGTGTCAAAAGGGCTGAAAGGTCATGTGTAAATGTACTCAAAGCTCTGTTGAAAAGTAGAAACACATTGTATTATTTATTAAGCTTGGTCACAATATGTTCTGGAAACATGCCTAGGCTTTAGGATGTTTGTTTTTAGTTTTTTTTTTTTTTGTTTGTTTATAAGGAACTGAACTGCTGGGATATCAGTTAAGCAGCTTAATATAAATCTTATATTTATGCATAAATCAGTTATTGCACTGTAATTTTTGTCTTGTTGATGCATAGTTATTTATTAATTGTGAAACAAAATGGGCATTTTTGTTTGATAGTGGTGATTTTGGTTTGTATTGATGCACTTTGATTCAGTGTGTGTTGCTACAGTTGCATGAACGCTTTAAATAGCTTTTATTATTTATTTCCAGAATTTACACTCCTGTTGTGTTTAAGTGCTTTGTTTTTTTTAAATAATTTTAATGGTTCTGGGAAAATAACTTGATCTTTGTAACAAAAAATAAAGCTACAGAATGTAATAATACATTCAACAAGATACAGAGAGTAATTGAATACATTTCAGTCGTCATACACTTTGGTTACTTTAATGCTAGCTCTCTATTACCTTATTATAACCTGTCGGCCTTTGAATATAAGGGGTGTTTTTGAACTATTTGTTGGCAAAAATGCTGTTGAACAAACAAACACTGTCATACAATGTGACAGTGCCTTTGTGCGTTTCTACAATCTCTCCTGCTTTCAGCAGAATGTCGTTCGCCTTCAGCAGCTTCTCAATAAATTGTTCTCTGATTCTGTCAAGCCAAGAATAATAAATTATTCTGCTCTGCAAATTGTCTGCCATAAGATAATATAAGATTTTTAAATCGGTCAAAATTGTGTTACTTGTG